>JAHLSL010000053.1:4811961-4852023 GCA_025920805.1 Petroica traversi | reverse complement strand
ATATATATATATATATATATATATATATATATATATATATATATATGCTGTAAATTTCTTAATGTTAAAGTCTTTAAAATAAACACAGAGCATAAACTTCTTAAAGAGTAAGCAAATTTTAAAGACTTACATGTTTCAAAAGGAGCTGAAGTCAGGAAGAAAAGTAGGACTACTCCTACTCACTCCTTTTACATGACTGCTTCAACACTGAATAATAAAATTCAGCTGCTAAAGAGTTAGGGCTAAATTAGTTGCGTGGAGAATCCAGTTGGATTACATCTGTATTTACTTGATTAATAATCAATAATCACTTGATTCATTTTAGCTGTTAGGGGAACTACTTCTCCTGATAGTTATACAGGTTTTTCTGTGAAAGGCTTCCCTTAATTTCCTTTCCCCTTTCTTTCTCACCAGTCTTTATGGAGATACTAATCATGCAGAAGACACAGAAATTACGTTCTGGTAACAGTTAACAGAATTTAGGTTTTTTAGTTAAATAGCATTTAAAATAAAACTGTACTTATCATTGTTACAACTATATGTCTAATGGAAAATCAGAAACAACTCAGACTTCTCTTTCCATAAACCATTTTTCTTTTAGCATAGAAGTGGGACTTGGGTCTGGTGTAATGAAACCTATTCCTATTGGAAGTAATAGGATGGATGGATGAACCCCCAGTTGTTTTCCTTATCCTAGACACTGGCAGTAGCACTTTCCTTCTCGGTGGCAAGACCTAGCTCTTACAAATAGTTGGGAGTAAACCAGCAAGCAAATTTTTTAATGAATGGACAGTTGCAATTGATTGCTGTGCTTATATTAGAAATTAATCACAGTCCTATGGACAAGAGGGTTCAGAATGCTCTGCAGAAGACTTTTCTGCAGTAGCATTTCTCTGCAGGACACTGGAAAGTGTATGTGACAAGTTTTGCATAAACAAACGTTTTGCTAAACTGTAATTCCTTATCAAACAAACTCACAATTGGATTCCATCTGAAAAGAAGGCACCTTTAACCATTTAAAATACAACTGTTCCCTTGTGTTGTTGTCTGGCTGAACATGGTTATGGCACGTCCAAGAGCAGAAACCTGGAACTTGTTTATATTGGACATGTGGTTTCTAGTTCTGTTTTATAAGTTAAACATGTTCCAACTTCCCCCCCCACCCCCTTCCAATCTTGGATCAGCTGTCTGGAAGTCGATGCTGACAGAGTCAAAAAAATACTCTGCTGTTCAAATGCAGGACAACTTTTGAAGGGTCCTTTCTGTAGAATTTCTATAGGTATACTTTTTTCCCTTTGTTACCCACTTGGCTTTTATGAGGTAGATTTGCATGGGCAGTGAGATCATTATCTTGCTGTGTTCGGTTTAACAATAGCTAGACAATGTGGGTTATTTAAGTGCAGGCACTGAAGTCAGACACACATATCCTGTATTTTTCAGGTCTTGCAGATTCAGCAGATCTTACAGGGCCTCCACTTAATATAAAAGAAAAAATTTTAAAAGTTCAGAGTGCCACCATTGTGGTTACTTGTAGAAAAACGACCTCAGAAGCTTTTTTTGCAGCCTTAACATAAAAAGCATTTACTAACCAGGAACTTGGCACAAGTCAAATGGCATTAAAGTAAGCATATCCTGAAATGACCTCTAGTGCAAGGAAAAGATTTGCTGTAATCACTTACAGTCCTTTTGTAGTGCTGTGAGGAAATACAGACAAAATACTGGTGAGTGGGTATCTGTTGATGTTGCAGTCAATGGATCAATAAACTGCCTTAGATTTATTGCACACTGTATTTCTACCAGACCACTCTCTATTATTTGGTTATAAGTTACATGAGTTTTCGGATTAAAGGACCTGAAAAAGTCATATGAAAGAACAGTGTTGCTGCTGCATGTTTTGCATTTTTCCATCTGCCTTGGTCCTGCACCCAGCTAGAATATCCCTGGACAATAAATACCCAGGCAGAATGGAAATGCTGGTTGTGTCCTTACTGCCTTCAACAGTAGCTTTTAAAGCTGGTAAAGGAGAGCAGCAGAAATGCTAACTCTTCCAGAGTAAGATCAGGTGAGGTACAGCAGCCAGAAAGGATGTATTGAGCTTTTTAAAGTAAACAGCTGTCAGTATTTCCACTAGAGGAACTTAGAATGGAGCCAGCTGAGAAGGATTAGTACATTTTCAGATGTTTCCTGCAAATTTTTTTGTGAAATGATAAGCTGTTTGTTAATAAGTCAGAGAAATATTTATTTTACAGTTTCAGGGTAAATAAAAGAAATTACATTGGTACAAATTTACATACTAGACTTTAAAGACTATTTTACATTCTTGCAAACCTCCCAGTTGAATATAGGGCTTTCCTACATTTTTAATCTAGTAGTTTAGGCCTTATACTGATATAACAAACAGAACAGAGATGCTGCTAAAACCTCACAGAACACAGACTCATTTTTGCTATTTATATGTAGGGGCTTACTGAATTTTAATTTGCAATCTCTTTTAAATGCCAGCAGAAGGACTGCAGACGACCATTAATACATGAGGGCCGTGGCAGTTTCTGATTGCTCTGGTGACTGATGTATTTTGCAAACCCTGTGTGAATTGTGTGCAGCTTCCTTATGCATGTGAGACTCTTCATAGAGCCCTGAAAGCCCCTCAAAGTCAATGGAAACTTCCATTTGCTGTATATGTCTATACAAGCAGTGCCAATAGAATGTTTAGCCAGTGTAATAAATCCAGGATGTATTTGAAAATATGTCTTCTAAATTCTGCTAACATGGCCAAAACAAAATTGAATTTCTTAGATATCGCAAAGGATTATTTTCAGATGGGATTCTCATTGATACATTTTTCCCCTTTGTGCAAGGTGTACCATATTTACACTTTCTATTTCCCCCACCTTTCATAATTGAAAACTACTGAATCCTTCTCACTAGCATTTTACAATTTCTCATACTGGCAACATTTGGAACCAAATTCTAGCTTAAAAAGAACTGTATGAGCAACCAGAAAAGCAAATGCTTTGGAATTTATAGGTACCACATAGTATAACTAGCATAACCAGACCTATAAGAAATGTATGAAAAAGCTTTGTTTTTTTGTGTTTTTTTTTTTCTACAAATGACCGAGGACATGTAGAATTTGGTCAGGGGACAAAGTAATTCTAATTACTGATCACTAACTTTAATAGATGCTAGGTGTGAATTTAATAGAATCAGTTGCTAGGTGTGAATTTAATAGAATCAGTTTTAGTTCAAGCTGTATGATATGAGGCAAGACTATCTCTAGCTAATCACCTCCCCTTGTCTTAAAAAACCCAGCTCTCAGTGTCCCTAATAAGGACATGGGTTTTTTTAAGCACAGAATCTTGTGTTTCATTTGGCAATGGGCCTAACCCACCACCTGCAAATATAATATGCATATATATGGCATTGCATTGATAATACACATAAAAGAGGGTTTGCACAGTTAAATATAACTTTTAGTGAACCCTAACTCTGCTTCTGCTGCTCCTCCATGTGCTGCTGAGGCTTTGAAAGGGAAGTAGAGCTGTTGCAAGTTGATAGATTAACTCAGCATTGCTCAAATAGTGGAACCTGGAGGGAGAATTCTCCCTCCACTCAAAACCTCCAGCTCTTAACCCGTGCTGCAGAATCCCTTACACTGTTACTACCCTAAGTTTTCAAATGACTACCACGGTTTGTGGGGGGTATGAAACAGAAACCATAAGAGGAGCATAGCCCAAAGTTGTGGGAACACAATGTTACTCATCATTCATCTGGTACTCCACAGCTTTCTCATCTGCAAATGTGTTCAGATATCACATGAGATCGAGGTAATTGCCATGCTGAAAGACTTACACCATTTTTCCACATTTTCCTTCAGCTTGACTGAGCTTTGTTGTGTTGGCATCTCCTTCCAGTCTGCAGGACAATATCATTAAGGGCACCACCTCACTGATGAAGCCAGCATCTCTTGGAGCTTGGAGTGCAAATTTGGCAGTGTAGCTTCTGGGGATCCATTTTAATTCATAAGTGTCACTGGTAGCTTTCAGAGGATGAAGTGGTCAGGCAGATTACAGTGTTATCTTTGCTGTGCTCACTGATGTAAGCAAATATTGTACAACAGCTGGCACAAATGTTTTACCATGACCCTTGTCCCAGACTTCTATAACTGGGACAAGTGCAGATTAAATGTGTTTAGGAACTCGATACCTCTTACTGTCAGATACCTTTTACTAATGTGATAATTTACAGAGCTCTAACTATATACTGCAGAGATAAAACTGTAATGAGAAAAATCTTTTAAACACTGCTTGTCAAAGTACAGATGTTCAGCACCAGTATCTTCTAAGAAAAGTTTCACTCAGTCCCCAAAGGGGTGTTCTTTAAAAAAGACAACAAAAAGAACAGAACATTTTGTGATTCTGCTTCTTACCCTACTGCAGTATTTGGAATTGGCTGATGTTTCCAGTAAGCAGAGTGGACTAAGCAAATACAGCTTTCCTCTTCAAGCATAAACTCTCACCCGACTCATACCAAAAGGGCCCACATGGTGAAGGGCTACACATTTTAGAGACTTTTTGCTAACATTGCTTACTGGTGAAAAGTCATGTAGAACTCATCTGTTTTCTCTGCATTTCTGAATGTGATTTTTCTGAGCGGTATGGCCTCTGGAGAAAACAAGATCACTGACCTTACCAAAACAAAATCACCTCTGTGATAATATGCTATTTTAAACCTTTGTCTTTTGCTTGATTCTTCCTTTTCCTTATAATTTAAAATGAGGTTGTTTAATATGCTGCTGTTAAATCCTTGAAGTTTTAGAACTCTGTAAAAAAAAAATCCCAGTTCTCGCCTTTCACTATGTTTGATGGATTCATAAGGATTTGAGTACTTCTCTCAGTCTAACACCAAACCTTTCAGTGAAAAAAGAATCTTGACTGGTGTTCTTAGAGATTGTTAACAGGAACATAATTTAATTTTTACATGCAATAGACTACTCCCCCTTGACTGTACAAATCACTAGATTAATTTTTATCTTTAAGGCAAAATTACTAAAATTTATTTTTTTTCATCAAGAATATAATAGGTTAGAAAAAAGCTTCTGAGAAAGTGTTTCTGGCTGGTGCTTTGCTTTTGTAAGGAATTCTTGAAAAAGCAGCTGTACTTTCTGAGGTTATGTCATCATTTTGTGCTGCTAAGGTTAGCATTTGCAGGTGAATTACAGACTAATTAGTTTGGAAAAAACATTCCATACCTCTGCTGAACTTCTGTGCAAATGTTTGCTTAAAGCTTCTTTCCAAGAGCCAACTGTGGTTCTGTGTGTAGAGATTCTTGGAAAAATCCAAGTTGCTTTTCTGTATTAAATATGTTCAGTCAGTTGGATATGACCACTGTTGTTTGCAAGAGACTCAAACTCATTTGGTATAAGCTATGTCTTTTTATTGTTGGCATGCAAATTGGTTTCTCAGATGTTTAGATGAATTTCTTACAGAAAGGCAAGGAGCTGATCTGATTGGTGTGCTTGACAGTTTTTCGTATTTGAATGCTGAGGAGGAACTGAGTTCTAGTCTCATTTGCAAAAAAATCCAAATTACCACATAACTGTTTCCTCAATCACATAGTTCTGAGAAAGCTGTACCATTCTCATCTGTGCAAGGCAAGGTCTGTGGTATTCCCTTTATGAAGAAGTGACTGTTCTGGCACATTATTCATTTGAGTACATTTGTTGTGGTTTCACAAACACAGTAAGAACAACAGTAACTTCCACTGCACAGCTGCTTCTCACTTGGAAATCAGACCCTCTTTGAATTTTTTAATATCTAATTTTTTAAAAATACAAAAACAGTCCTGGGTTCCTAGGTCAATCTTGTGTTTGACTCTTCTGATTATAAAACACAGCTCGGTGAGCATGCAGACAGCATGGTGTACACTGCTTTACAGTGCTGAGGTATTTCTGTTCTTAAAAAAAACTGCTAAACACATCCCTGATTTTGTGCAGGGTAAGGATGTGTCATTTTCCCGAACACTTAAGTTTTTATCTTATTTGTCCATTATTCACAAATTCTAAAATTGAGCTGTAAAAACTAATTTTAAAAAGGAAGTACAAACAAGTTCCGACTAATTGGCTGGAAATCAAGTTCAAAGTACTTTGTGCATCATGCCTTTTGGTAGGAATAATAAACTGTCCCATTTGGCACTGTCAAGCTGCAACAACATTAATTGGATCATCTCAATCCCTCAATGCTGTCAGGATACAACACCACAACTCATGAAGCTGCAATTCCTGTTTTCTTTGGGTTTATTCACAGTCTGTCTGTTGTAACAGAACCTCCAGATTACTCAAGTTTATGAACCTTGCAGTTCTGCATATTGCAATTCCTGAATCCCAGCCCAAGACCCATGGTTGCCAAAGTTGTGCTCAGCAGGAGCTAGGAATATGGACAGGAAATAAGGTTCAAATAATTTTGTGGTTCTCAGATTTAGGACTGGATTGAGCAAGAGTCTAAATGGAAGTAAGAACAGCAGGGAACTTCTGTGATCTTTTTCAAAGTAAAAATTATATCCTGCGCATAGGGTTTGGAGCTAGCCTGCAGACTTACGTGACACTGATATCTTTTAGAATTTAATAGTAATGGTGCAATTCCTGTTACATTTCATAGAACTTCCCTGTCCCAGGAATCTTCTAAAAAAAATTTGCCACAATAGATCATGTATTTTAGAGTATTTCATTAGCCCCAGTGTGGTCAACTAATTAACAGGTGCTCCACCTCAAAAATCCAGAAAGGCCAGTGGGTTTCCTCTCCTCACCCAGAAGAGCAGGTCTGTTAGAGAATAGACCTGCACACTTAATCAAACAAGTGTAGAAGAGCAGCAATAAATGTGCTGGAGGCACGAGGAATTTATGTTTTGGGAAATAATAGGGATCTTTCTGCTACCACTTGTCTACAGCTAATGTATTTTTACCTAACATGTAAGGACCCATAGAACTAAGAATCTCTGCTAAAGAATTATTGATCTCTCACAAGGTGAAATGGTTTACATGTCAATAAGGTTTTTAAATACCTACAGAGAAAATGGTGACTGCTGGGCAGCCCTTCTGGCATGATTCATATGTATAAACCATATTCTGCAGTGTGATGTACCTGGGTTTAACAGAGTTTTAACACTTTAAAGAGTGATCTGTAAAAGCAAGCAATGAAGACATGGGTGCAGCATGTAAGGGAAGACAGAGATGTTAAAGGGGCCATTATATATGTATATATATATATATATATATGTATATTTTAGTAAACTTTAAAATCGTATAGATATTTCTTTCAATAATACCTTAAGATAGAAAAGTAGTGAAAGTAGTATTTGCTCATGAAAAAGGGAATCCAGTTGGTTTCTCTATGTGAGTCCATGATAAGATAGTTCTTTGAAAACACCTCTCTGTTTCTGAGTTACATATGTTATATATCTCAAGATGCCCTTGACAAAGCTGCCTTTGAAATATATTTGTGTTCTACGTAAGGTCTCAGCTTTTCAGACATGTTTCACATCCAGAGCCATACTCGGATAATTGGCTCATGACTGGGATCCTCCACAATGCAGCAAATGCTCCATTCATTCAATTCCAGCACTGGCCGTGGCCTCTCTCCTACGCTGTGACCCCACACGTCAGGGACGGCTGGTGGGGCTGACTCCCTCAGCCCCTGCACTAGCTGTCCTCAAAACCAACATCAGATGGGGCAGGGGGGTCACAGCAGCTGAGCTGCACTTAGGCTGTGTCACACCCTGGGTGTTAATGGGAGAAGTGATGAAAACCTCTTACTTAATTTCTGATTTGATATGAGAATGAGGCCTGGGTGGGTATGTGCTTTAAAACATTCCTAGGTTAAAGTATTAACACACAGAAAAGACTGAAAAAAGCTGAGACTAGAAAGGAGCAGGTAACTGCTGCTCTTTTTCCCTTTTCATACAGCTGTGTTTGAAGGAGGCTACCAGGAGATGCAAAATAGCCCGGTTTAAACAGGGAGGGTGGTGTAACAATCTGGTCAGAAGATTTTGATGCATATACAATAGTTTTATGCACACCTTGAATGGTTGCTGCCTTGTGTCAAGCAAGAGATTTAGTGTTTGATTATCAGCCTGTAAAACTACTTTCCAGAGCTGTCTGTTCCCTGAAGCTGGATGCTCAATATGACCATTGGCAGATGCTGCTCATAAACTACTTCAACACCACCTTGCTCTCTGGCAAACAATCCACCCAGAATGAGAATAAAATAACAGGAAATCCCATTCCCTCTCTCCACCATACAGTTGCAATAAACTCTCAGTATCAGATTTTTCACTTAGCTTTTCAGCTTTAGCTGTGCTAATAAATGCTGAAGCCCCATGTTTCAGGCATGCTGTGATACTGTGATGTTGTTGATTGAGCAGTTCAAAAGTTCACAAGGAGACATTTCACAATTACAGCCAAAGACAACTTCACTAACTTCTGTTTGCTTGGCTTCTAACAAAATGAAATCTCATCCTGTCCCCAAATCCTGGGAGCTGCTGTGCACATGAAATGTCATAACTTACCCGCAAGGTCTATTCATGCCAAAGTACGTGCACTTCAGTTGGAGGCAGATGACATTCAACATCTTCCAGAATTCAGATAAATAAAGTGCAGGTCTCAAATTAGATGAATAATCCTTTAGTCTGTTATTTTGCATAGCAGGACAACCTTTCATTAATTTGATAAGCTTTGCTTTTACAAGCATTCTCCTGTTTTTAGTAGAATAGAATAATAAAAAAATCATTGATATGTCAACAGAGAAAAGACTGATTCATGAGGTCATATGATTCCTTCTTTGCAGCTATTCATGCAACTGCTGGGCAGAGCTCAGGAGCCAAAGTTTTCCAATTTCAGCATGAATTCTCCCCGCTTCTCACCAGATTAATATAATTGGTCATTAACATTAACATTTAATTGCTCTCCCACTTAAAACATTTGCATTGTCAAATCAGAGATCATGAACGTTACCATGCAAATTTTTTTGAAAGCCACCACAGCTAAAAATTTGTGAGGTAGACTTTCACTGAAAGCAGTCTAAACCACTGCAGAGGTTGTTCCTGTGGTCATTTTACAGACAGGGATGGTTTATGAAGTTTCAGTTTGATTTTGAGCATTCTTTCAGTACAAGCATCTTCAGGTTCAAGTTTTTAGGTTTGATCTAATTTTTAAGGTTCTATCTCCCAGAGTGATCAGAACTCAGAAAATAAGAATTTCAGACTTATCTAAGTAAGCTAATAGAATTTTTCAATAGGCACTAGATAACAGCATTGTCATATAGAGAAGTCCCTTCTATTTTTAGACAACCTAAGGACTGAGAAAAGAAAGGTCATCATGCTGATCAAAAAAGTTATCCATAGAGATATGTTTGCAAAAGAATCTTGTGAAAAAAGTTGTAACATTGGAAAGTCAATGTGTGCCATTTCTGGTTCCTGCCATTTCACCTGTGAGTACCTTTTGGTTAATTCTGCTACATATATAATTTCTCTATGCAATGGCCACACCACTGAGAATGAATGCATGAGAGCCTGTGAGGTCTGTTGGCACATAATCCTGGGCTTCACAAAGAGAAATTCCCAGATTGGAAGGAGAGGTGCAAGTCTCCTGATATAAGAATATAATATTTTTTCCACTGTAAAGAGTGGGCTGAAGAAGGATGGGACAGCAAGGAGTGTCACACTCTAGAGCTCCCGTGGAGCTGCTAACAGTCAGATGTCTGATCTGGAGCTGTTCTGGGTTTGCAGAGTGGGCTGGGCAACAGAATGAGCAATTCTGAGGTAGCACAGGAAAGCTCCAGACAGGAGTCTGTAATGGAAATCTTGTGCTTCTGTTGGTACCTTACCTGCACCTTCCCTGTAGATACATTTGGATCTGTTGTTTCCATGATCAGGAAGACATTTTTCCTTCGTGGAGGAGGAATTTTTCCTTCCTGGAGTTTGTTTTCTTGGCTTCAGTTGCTGTCTGCATAACATTGTCATTAATCACCTTGTTTGCTCTAACAGAGGGTGAGTGGTGCAGCTGAAATCAGCTTGTAGCAAACAACAAATCAGCACTGCTAGCATGCTGCAACAGGAGAGAAATGAGACTGCAGGTGACTGAACAAGGCCTCAGTCCAGCATATGCATTCATCAAGGGCCACATTATTAATTCCAACTTTTAACTGGACTCATTCAATAAAAACGTACATTTGGAGAGCCCTCCTCTAGTCCCTTGTCACTTTAAAAGGTTTGAATTGGCTCATCAACAGAAAAAGAACACAACCCCACATACCTTCATCAGTGTTAGACTGTTTTAAGAGGCCAGACTTTTCTGACCTATGCTGAAGCCATAATCTTTGTATGTAAGGAATGAAGAAAGTCCCTTAAAAAACAAATTTTTGGCTCAAGGCAAGAATTCTAGGCTGAAATTCCTTTGCTGGGGTGATGCAATAGGTCAGATGTGCTGATTAGCACATAGATTTTTTTGATTTTCAACCCCAGTATTCTTTTCAAGTATATTTATTTAAAAGTGTAATTGACCAATGGAAAAGGGAAAAAAAATCACCATTTTTTAGTTTTGTCATTCAGTAATATCTAGATGTTTTCAGAGGCTCTTTTACAGTGGTTTTTTATTGTCTAATCAGGATAGATGTTTAAATAATCATCCTTCTTTATTATATTGATAGAGCTGAGTAGAAAATTTAGAGAAATACAGTAATTAAAAATACTAAACTTCAGAGTTCCCTTCTTTGCTGAATGTCATACTTCAGTGTGGTTTGCAAATGACATACAGCTAAGATACAACTTCCTCTCCCCAGAAATCATCACTTCATCATTTCAGCATAACACAATTTTATTATCTGGCATTTAAGTGCAAAGTCAAAGAATCAGCTATTGATCTCCATTCTTGGAACAAGCCACAGGAGAGAGAAAATCCAGTGGAAGTTGCTGCTCTTTTAAATTAGTGGATTTCAGATGTTTTACTGAGCACTGCTCTAGGATTTAATGCCTCAGAGATAAGGGGACCCAGTAAGAGTTTTAGACCTAATAAACAGAAATTATGTGCAGCAATTGCCAGTACTTAACTTTGACAGAAAGCCCAACATTTAGTTTGCATTATTTTAGGACATAAACTGTCTGTCACTGAAGCTGTTACCTTTCATTTTTTTAAGTTAGTCTTGTCATTTGTATTTCAGTATAAGTGCTCTATTCACCCATATATTCCAGCAAGAAGGTAAAAAAATGCTGTTTTTATAATTGGATGGGGCCAAAGTCCATGTAAACAAAGGCACTGCACTTAATGAAAGCAGATCGATAGGAGTTGTTCCTGTAGGGCAGACAGGGTCCATTCCAGTCTGCACACTCACCTTCATATGGAATTATCCCTTCTAGCTGGGTACATTCCCAGCCTCAGGGGTATCCTAATGGCTCAGATGTCTCCCTTTTCTTAGATGAGAGGTCTCCATTTTGGTCATGTGTCAAAACTTCTGAGAAAGAGACTGAAATAGCGAACTTTAGGCCTCAGAGTTAAAACAGAATCCACCAAGAGCATTAGGTAACAATGATAAATCCATATAGGACTATAAGGAGATTAATACCTTAATTTTGAAATTGCATGCATTGTAAACACCATATCATACAATTGTGTAAATTACCATTTTTCTGTGGTGTGCAAGAGAGATGAAGCAAGAACTCAACAAAAGCCAATCAGGCAAATGGCAGGCAAAAATGACTTGGTAAAGCTCGCAGGTTCAAATTTCAGATTCTTAATTCTCTGTGCAAAAATGCAGAACAAAAACCATGGATATTTTAAAAATGCTAAGCTAATAGATACTTCGAGTAGTTCAGCTTGGGCATCCCTGTTTGAAAATATATTCAGTAAAGCCATGGAATGCATGTCTTAGACAATGTAAAGATTATGTGATGAGGTTCCTGGGGGTGGAAAAAAGTGTTTTTAAGACATTATTGAACAAGTTTGAAATAAAAGCCAAGAATATAACTGATAGGATGCAATCTGTTTTTAAAAAAAACTGTTTCCATTTTGGTGAAAGTGAGTATTAATATTTTTAAGAGGACCAGATATCTGCATGGAACATACCAAATGAGCTATTTTGGTTCTCAGACAGACCTGTCTGTGGTTAGGGCTAGGGAAGGAATTTTTCACTACTTATATTTCTCTGGCATTGTAACTGTTATCATTATAGTATATGACTGTGTGTGCTCATCATTTGCTATTTGAGCTGTTCTAGTTTCTGTGGTTGTACCAGATAAATCAGGGCTGTAATCTGTGCTCCCAGATGGAGTAATACAAACACTTACACTGCAAACAGCAGCACACATTGACTTCAAATATAAACTTGCCACTTGGAAATTCCCCTTTCTAGAAACATTCATACATGTCTAAATAACTCAATGAAAATGTTACGGTACAGAAAATAAACCAAGGATTTTAATCATGGATGTTATGGTAGCTGTTGCACTCCTGCTCAGTAGTAGTTTCCTATGCACACAGGAAACGTAAGATCCAGTAATTTATAAATGTAGTGATTTGTTAAGGTCAAAATAAAGACATGAACACGAACATGAGTGAATGAACTTTGTAGATGCCTGGATTTGTGCCTGCTGGAATTCTGAGAACTCCAGTTCCTAAAAAAAGGTCACATGACAGATAATGGACTTAGCAGGACTTTGCATGCTTCTGTCTGCAGGTCCTAATGCAACCTAGCTGCTGTTGCTGTGTGTCCTGGGGGCATGGGGACTGTAATGTGCCAGTGTCCACTAACATGGGAACTCCAACTGGAGCTTTTCTTGGATCTGAACATCCATAACACACTCCCACACTGGGTTTCCAGTGTCTAGTGACAGTCTAATTCACCCTAGTATTTTCATTGAGAACACTATTAAAATACCTTCTCTTTCCTGGACCTAGTGAAGCTTAATATTGCTGAATTTGCTACCTCTGTTAGATGTGTGTGAAGGTGGCTGAGCTACTCCAGAGCTGTTGGACAGACTCGAAACCAGATGCAAAAAAACCAACTGCATTTGGCTTATTTGGCTATGAAATATCACTCCCAAAGTCATTAATTTAAAACTGAGTGGTTTAAATTTATAAGAATTTTAAATTGAGAGGCTTTAGAATTTTTTGATCCCTTTTTGAATACTTGATAAAGAAACCACCATTTGCCTAACATCAAAGCCTTATTCTCTCTTGCACTGTGTTTATGGATTTATTTGACCGTGCTAAATGGCTTTTTTATAGACAAGAGAATATCAGAAATCAAAATAGTCATAAATACATATCAGTACTATTGAGGATGACCTTTCCTCTTTTTTTTTTTTTTTTAAGTACCAGCCCAGTCTCAAAGAACATAGTCTACTTGGCTGAATGTTTTTCCCAGGATAGCATTTCCTCTCCTGGAGGAAGGCCTCTTCAGTCACATCTCTGTTTAACTGTCTGCCCCTCATCCTCCCCACCCAGCCTGCTGATCTGTGTTTCCAAATATACTCTTAATTATGTATATGAAAATGTAGAAATATAAGAATAGCACACAGCAGTATGTTCAGGCTTCTAGTCTGTTTTTATAACAACATTTGACCCTGTTCTGGGAAGCAGCAGAACAGATTAAAGATCACAGAAAATTGTGTCTGGTTTAGTGTTTCTGGTTTTGCAGGCACTCATGGAATTCCCAGGGTACAAATTTCTTTGTTACGGCATGGCCTTGACATGTGCTTGAAGATGCTAACATAATGTGCAGAGCTATTTTATGGGCTAAATTGAAAAAAATAGCCCCCAGTATGTGGTTTGGCTTGATAATACTCTAACCTGTAGGGCAGTGGATATGATACTTCACATTGTTCACATACAATTGCCTAATCTTTGCATTTTAAGTTGGAAAATGGTTAGGTTTGCAATTGTCTCAAACTGTTTGGGCATTTCAGTCATTAATAGGTTATTTTTAAAGTATGCTTAGGCCTATACAGTACTTGCTGTCTTTTTAAATTTATATTCAGATGCTGGATATCAGACAGATGAATTGGTGAAGCAGGAAGCAGATTACTCCAGGGTCTGTACAAGAGGCTCACTATATAGGAAAAGAGTCCTTAAAACTACATGTGCACTGAAAGGATTGTACAATCAAGCTCAGCAGACATCAGACCTGGTGCCACCATCTGTAGTTTTTGTTTCCCATAACTACATACCATTGCCTCACTATATAATGATTGACAAATACAGAATAATACAAAGGACCTTTATGTAATATCATAAGAGCAGGCTGGCTCTAGTTGCTTCTGAATCCTTTCCAGCAAGAAAGGATAGAGGTGCCTTTTTTTAATGCTGTTTCTATAGCCCAGGCAACTCTGGGTTTCCTTTGGCAGGCTGCTCTGCCAGACAATATGAGCAGCAAGGCCTGTGCCCCTGAAAGGAATTCAGAACTCAGTGCACCTGCAGAGCTCACGTACTTTCACTTGGTGAGCACTGCAAGTTTCTTAACGTGGCTTTACACTACCTGCTTTTTTTTTTTTTTGACTGGATGGAGTTCAGGAAAAAGCCAAAAATGTTCTTGTGTAATTTTCAGTTGAGATCAGCTGAATCTAATTCTCAAATGTGATGTTTTTCCATCAGTTTGTGTAACTTAAACACAACTTAGATGTCACATGTCCTGGCAAAGGAGCTAGAAAGGTTTAGTAGGATTTGGAACATGGATATCCAAACCTATTTAAAATTGTGAAAAACTAATTTACAGTATTCCTAATCTTTTAAAGGCATCTCTTGCCTGCCTCTCCAAAGATAAAGAAGACAGAGTTGCTTTTTGATTAATTTATTATCAAGCATCTTTATCTTTTGGAGACTTAGGACTCTTGGAGACCTGTTAGTAAGGCTCATAATGCACAAAGATACTGCTGCTGCCAAGGCACAGCATTAAGACTCTCAGTGTACATATTCACATGCTTGATGTGTTTCCTGCCATATCAAAGATACTTGAAAACACTTCTACAATTATCTATAAGATCAAACTCTGCACTCAGTGCATAAAGGTAAAATACTGACTTCCACATTGCCTAAAATGGAACTGAAAGAATCCTTATTGTGTCGTGTTACAGCCATTTTAACAGTGAAAGCTCTCTGTTGAGTACAATGTGTCCAGGAGTTATTGCTTATGCAGGAACGTTGTACTGTGGCTGCACGTTCCCTAATGAGATTAGGCAATCAATTCACATAATCTCTCATTCTCTTGATTGCTTTACTGCTGGTAAAAGGACATTTATATAACTTACCTGCACAGAAAACCACATCCCTTCTGTTTGAGAGATGAGAATGACGACAGACTGTGAATTTCCATGTGTGGTTTTGGAGCAGCAGCTGGATCTTGCCTTAATTAATACCCCCCCAGCAACTTTGTTCCAGACTATGCTCTAATTTTTTGTGAACTATAATGACCCTTATATCTTCACACGAGGCATCCAGCATTTCCTCACAATACAGTTTTTCTTTGAAGAGGAATTGCTAAACCTCAACAAAGCTGAGAAGTACTCTAGAGAATTGTTACCACTACTAGAATGATGCCAGATGTCAGTGGAAAATCACTTGGCCAAGTTAAAGACAAGTGCTAAGAAGATATAAGATCAAGGCTAGAGAGGACTGAGGGAAAAATAGCCCCTAAGAAGGAGAAGGACAGGGATGGTAGAAATCTCGTGGAAGAAATACCACATTTTTTGGCACAGCACCCAAATCCTCACCACCATCAACATCAAATCAGACAGGTGAGTGGGAACCTGAATGTTCTCATCCAGATGTAATGTGCAGTGAGGAGAAGAGGAGATAAGTTGTGCAATACCTTCATCGTGTGCTGGTGCTGGATAACACTGAGCTTACACAATCCTGCTTCAGAACTGGAGGCGCTCCTGTCTCATTCCGAGTGAGACCTAAGGCTGTGAACAAGGGAAATGTAGGACTTTTTAGCACATGCAGGAAACACAGGCACAGCTGTGGAGAATACGAGGTGAGAGCCTCACATCCAGTGCCTCAAAATCGCCATTTTGTGTTTTACCATAACTTTCTAAATAGCTGAAGAGGAAGACATCATCACAGCATCTGAACTTTGTCAGACACAGGGACAGCTTGGAGGAATAAGTGAATATACTATAAAGCTCAGCACAGATATTATTAAGTCATAAAGTTCAAAAGACCTCAAGAGATAGGAGATATCCATGACAGGATTAGGAGCCCAGCATCCCTGGAGAACCAGTTATGAAATAAGGTATATGACTAGTTTGGCTGATGGGTTGGAGTACCACGGCAGCCTCCTCTGTGGCAGAAGGCAACCCCATCTCCATGCAGTTAGTGCCAAGTGGCATCCACCTGCTTCCAACCTTTTCATTCTTTATCCTGCATACAAAAAACCTGCCCACGGAAGACACTGCTCTCCCTTCTAACCGTGCCGTGTTTGCTCCCTGCAGGTGAGCGGCCTTTTGAATGCAGCTGGCAGGGCTGTAACAAGAAATTCGCTCGCTCGGACGAGCTGGCCCGGCACTACCGCACTCACACCGGAGAGAAGAAATTCAGCTGCCCCCTGTGTGAGAAACGCTTCATGCGCAGCGACCACCTGACCAAGCACGCCCGGCGCCACGCCAACTTCCACCCCAGCATGCTGAAGAGGAGGAGCGGCAGCGGCTCCAGGACAGGCTCTGTCAGTGACTACAGCCGCTCGGACGCCTCCAGCCCCACCATCAGCCCCGCCAGCTCCCCATAGACTGCCTGCACTGGATGTCAGCACTTTGCCTCTAATGCCTAACGTGGAGTTTTTGTTTGTGTTGCACACATTTTAAAAACTCTGTTGCTTCCCCTCCTTCAGTTCCCGCCCTATCTTTTTAAAAAATCAGTAAATAGCTGCCTCCCACTGCAATTTTTAGTCAGATTTTCTTTACCCGACCACACAAGTGGCTATTCTAACCTCATGGACAGACAAACTTACGTGTTACATTTAGTGACTCCTGCTGTCTCAATATTTCATATATTTTGCAACCATTTATGGATCCTCTTCATTATTCTTTATAAGAAAATGAAAAAAAATCTAAAAAAAAAGATAAAAAATCCGCTTAATTCACCTCAGGTGTTGAAGTAGTTTGTAAAACCGGATTGCACAGAATAAGCATACGTACACTTAAAAATCAACTGTGTTGGATTTGTGTCCCCCTTCTCCTTTCTCAGGGATGGATATTTATGTTACACAATAATTACAATGAAGACACACCCTAACCACGGCCTTACTCTGTAAATATAATTGCACTCAGAAGCTTTTTGTTAGATTCTTTCACACACTGGGGAAAAAATAAAAAACAAGCAAACAATACAGAAACCAACCCAATACTGGAATGTAGTACTGGACTCTTCCATTGTTTGTTTTCCTGATTCTATACCTGTGTTGGGGAGTGTCCAAACAGGAGTCTTGTCTTTCTTCGAGCTGCCCTCTGCATATGGCAGCAAGCTGTCTTCTCACTTCATGCTGAAGATGCTCCAAAACCAACTTCCTATTGCAAAAATCTCTGTGAGGTTGATAAACTTGTTTGTTGGTTTGTTTCATGCTAGATAAAATTCTGAGGAAAAAAAAAATTCAACAAGATGCCTTAATGAGTAACCTAAATGACAAAGAAAACAAATTTACACTGGGTAACATTTTATGGCAAGGTGGCCTGGAATCTCGGAGGCATTCTGTTGTCACTCTCTCCAAGTTGTTAAGCTATCTGCACTGCCTGTTCAGTATGGGACCAACAGAATATTCAAATCCAGCCACACTGACTTGAACAATTTCCTTTATTTCTTCTTCCTTTGTGTTTTGGTTTTTTTTAAATGAACTATGGAAATAGCATTACTGAACTAAAGCCCACCAAAACTGTTATCAAGGTACTTACCTACTGTACAGCTGTATCTTAGAAAGAAAAATTGGCTAAGACATAGTTTCTGTACTCTGTTGCATCGAAATTGTGGTCGTTGATAAAAGGAAGTGAAAATCACAAGATATCTTCTGACTGGAAAAATAAAATATGCATTTTTAAGTTTAAAATAAAATGATATTATAGTTCAGCACTACTTCAAGTTTCTGAAAAATACACATACCAGCATAAAGCAAGGTGCTCTTAATTCTAAGTAACTGCTTAATAACAGAAAGGGAATTTTGACTAGTTTTCAATAACTTTCAAATATTTAACACTAGATAGAGCACAAGGAGGTAGATTTTTATGTTTTATATGGTAGAAAATATAGTAAAAGACCAGGAGCATAGTGATGTACTGAAAACCTCACTGGCAGCAAATACACTTTCCGTGATTTGTCTGGGTCTGATGGTGCATATTATCAATTCAGATCCTTTTGATTCTGGAATTTTGGGATGTTTGCTGTTTTTTACTGTATGGTATAAATGCAGTTAAGTGTAGCATGGTGAAAAGAAACTCTCTACGCCAAACCTGTCATTTGATATTAAGTGAATGCCTCCAGATTCCCAATGAACCTGTCTCTTACTTGCTGCTTTGCATTGATCCAATTTTGCAAGGTTTTATTGTACTGTATGTTAACTGTGAGAAGCTAATGTACATTTCCAAGTAGTTTCATAGGTACTTCCATAATCTACATTATTCCTAATACTAATTCCTAATACATGTTCTGTTAGTTGTATAGATAAATACTCTAAGTATTTATCAATACAACTCCACAGCTATAAATCTAAACAAGTGCAGATGTTTCAGTATTTTTTCCTGTTCATTTGCCTCAGATGTCACCTCTGTTAATTTCCCCCTTTGAATTGGGAGTTGTGAGAGGCACAATTCTACTGTCTCATTTCACAGAAAATGAAAGAACATTGTAAGGGTTCTTTGCAAGACGGCAAATAGAGTTAATGTGACAAGTTGCTCAACCTCTGGTAGTTAGGGGAAAACCAGATCTGTTGGCCTCAACAGATTTCCTCTTTTCTTATTTTTTTTTTAAATCTCATATACTGAGATGCACAATTTTAGCAACTTGATAGAATTCAGGTAACAGGAATTCACATTCCAATCATTTCTGTGACTCCTAAAAGTGCTCTTGTGCTGTAGTTGGTAGAGAGGCATTTCAGATATCTGGCTCAAGGAATTCTATAGGTCAGCTGTGTCTTGTGCACACACTTCAAAAACAAGTCAAACACATTTCTCATTATCATTATTCCTTAAGAGAGGTATATGCAGGAGAGGGGGAACAACCTAAATCAAAAGGTGCACTAAGTATTGGCAAAAGTTATAGCCTTCATATTCCAAATTAATTTTGTTGTAAAATCACGTTTTCCCACAAGAGCATCCTTCAGGAAAGGAGGAACCACTCCAATCCATTTATTTAGGACTTAATAATTCAACATGATTCATTTTATGCATTACAAACAAGTTATTTTACTAGTGTGAAGAAGGAATATTTGCACCAGGTTTTATTAGTACCGAGATTAGAGGATATAAAGGTTATGGGACAAGCTATTCTGAGGGACACAGAACTATGTAATCTTTAACTCAAACAGTGAACTAACATTTTACTCATATTCTCCATAAATACTACTACTAATTTTTCAAATTTAAGCAGAAAAAAATAAATTGATTCAAAGTCAAATTTCTAGTTCAGTCAGTTCATTTAATAAGAAGACCATAGGACTGTATATAGCCATAAAATACGACATTTTCAGGAAATACTCAGAAATTGGTCATTAAAACTTTTGTCTTTTCACATCTTAGCTGTAAATACCTCAGCATGTATTAGGTATTAGGCTGACAGTCAAGCTACTGTGTTTTAAAATCCCAGCTAGAGTTTCAAATATCTACATTAAAAGTTTAATACATTATAGTTTCAGAATAAAATTATAAATTCCAAACCACTAGCATTTTCCAAAACTGAATGTGAACAAAAACTTCTTTTAATATTTTCATATGAAAAAGGAGTATTGGGTTTTCTAGCATCTGCTAGAAATGTCAATGATCAGTAAGGTATTTAGACTCCATTCTCATGATGGTTCCTCCTGAGTTTTGCAGATATGAGAAGTCAGAACAGCTCAAATTATGTTTTGAAATCTGTGTGCTTATCCAAACGAACCTCAGATTTTTACCCTTCTGGTGTTTCACCCAGCAGTGTAATCTAAAACAGTATCCTGGCACAGCAACAAACATGTCCCACTCAGGAAATACTGCTCTGGCAAGGTGCAGGTTTCTCCATCTGGAGGAGTTTGCATCTCCCCTGCCTCCTCCTTCCCCCATGCAATCTGTTCAGGTGTTCTCACAAAATACAACATTGCCATGTTGTTTTTTTTTTTCATTTCAGACTACAGCAACAGCTTTATTGTTATTAAGAAAGCCCTGAAAGTTTGTTTTTCTCCAGCAATGATTCTCACTTCCTCTCTAAATGTTGAGCTGAACTGCCTTGCTATAGGAAATAGATGCAAGTGAAAATCATCACCTTGATACCAACTCTGCTGAAACTAAAGATGCTCTTACAAACTCATTCACCCATTAACCTCATCTTGTGCAAAGGCCTAATGGCAACATGAATTCAATTTTCATCCTGCTCCTTAGAAAGTAGTCCTGGTAAATTCCTGGCAGCTAGATTTTGTGACAATTTTTTGTATCTGCAAATTAACTGTTCTGTGCTTTTATAATACATGCATAGTATCTGTTTACATAACTGCAAAGGTATATATTTATGACAAGTCATCAGAAGCCTCTGTTGGATGGTAACACCTAATTCCTGTCTGCATCCCACCCTCCTTCCTGCATTAACCTTTGCAATAAGTTGTAGCTGAGAGCCTCTGTACACTTCAAACCCCATTAACCTCTCCCCAGACGTTCAGCTCTCCTTGCCTCACCCAGCCAGGCATTAAAGGCTGTGGGAGGAGCATTCCTTTTCCCAGCTTCTCTTCTCCCATGCTTTGCCATCAGTTACAGAATTGTACTTTGTGAAGTGCAGTGTTGCTTTTGCCTTTTCAATGCCATTAGATTTACTGATTTCATCAGGTCATGCCTACAAACTAACTTTCAGGTGCTCTTTTACTGCATCACACCATCTGTTTGTGCATTGGGTGCTAACATCTAGTCTATGTCAGTGAATGGTATGAACATCTGTGTTTGTAACTCTCGGGGATAAGAGCTATGGCCTTAGGCAGAAGAAATATCCAAATTATACTTGTTTATCCCATAAGCCAGAATATAGAATGCAAAAGCCCATCCACTGGTATAGGTTTTTATAAATATATATATTTATATATATGGATTTATATAAGCATATGCACATATATATATATATATAAATACATATATATGTGTATATTGTATAGTGTATGAGTGTATACATAAATACACAGCAGTGTGTCTGTACTACACACTGACTAATGAAGGGATGTCTACAGAGCAAAAATAGGTATCCATTTCATTATGACTTGTGATGGGCCTGAACCAAATTCCTAGATCCAAATGCCGTTGCATTTGGAATTTTTGAACCTGTTGGAGATTAGTGGTTGAGTTTCATCTCTGGTTCCAGGTGCATTTACTTGTGTATATTGTGCATTTGGGGGACATGTGAGTGCATGCACATGTGCTTTTCCAGCAGCACAAGCCTGAGTGGGGGACAGGGGAGTGTTCACTGCTGAACTTGCAGCTTGGTGAACTGCAAAGCTGCCTGTGCCATCCTCACTTGTCCAGGTTTATCAGCAGCACATGAAAGCTTCCGTGGCTCACTTTTCAACTCTTTAAATCACTACATTGAAGTATTACAGTTGTACAGTTATATGTTCATCTATTCTTGCTCTGCTGTAACTTTTTATGTATTTTGTATTGCATAGATTATATATTGTGATAATGTCCTATGCAACTATAAAAGGAAAAAGTGGAAAAAGGAAGAAAATTAAAAACTGTAAAATATTGTCTTAACTTGTATGCATGGTTAGTGAGGTTTACATTTTCCAAAATAAAACTTATAACTATGATATATTTGATAAGTTTTCTCTTCATTTCCTTCCCTATTTATCACCTAAAAATAATCAATTTTTAATATTTCTGCTGTTCATTTGAGACTTGACATCTTGTTTGGTGTTTTTATTTAAATTTCACCCAATGCTATGGTTTAAAATGGGATTCTTTTAACCATTGAGAGAAAGTTTTTGTGATGTTTGTTTTGTATTCTTCTGTGCTTTAACTGATATTTTGTAGCTGCATAGTGAAATTCCTTTCCCAAAGGTGATATATATTGTGTTTTTTTACAAGATGGTATGTATCATACAAAGTTCCGAGAGTCAGCCATCCTTTCTTTCAAAGCTCAGTTCTTTGCAAATTTCTGATACCATCTCTGCAAGTGGCAACACCATGTCAAATGTCAAATGTCAAATGTAATCTCACAGTGTCCCAAAATGTTCTTTCCGAACTAAAGATGAGAAAACTGCAACACAAATTTAAGCCACTTTCTCAAAAACATAAAGCACTGGCAGATGTGAAGGAATAAATCTGAAGGTCCTTGAAAATACAGGTTACACAACACTTCTAGGCACTGTTTGTTATGACAGGCCTAAACAGTAGCATTCCCAAAGATCCATCTTGTATTTGATAACAGAAGAGCAGTCAAGGATTATTTTCTAAACTTGCTAGAAGGATGAAAAGGGGAACAATTCCCCCAAAGGAATATGCCTTTTCAGTTTAAATCTGGAGTTGCAGCCTTGATACTGTAATGAAATGTGTATATTAGTACATTCTGTCCTTTGCAGTTCCTAAATGCAAGGAATGTGCATCTCTCCTGTCTCCTTTTTCTGTCCTGCAAGGGTTTCTGCCTTGCCTGTGACTCAGCATTTGCCATGAAATGTTCACAGGCTTGGCAGCAGCCCAGCAATTCAGAAGAGGAGCAAGAATAATGCTATAATTGGGGTGGGGTTTTCCTATTTCTGTTTACCTGTGTATAATTTCTGGCCTCAAAGTAATCCAGCTGAAGGTTCATTGCTCTGGATGCTCAAGGAACCACACCCATGGCCTGCTTTGCCTGTGGAATGCACGAGATTAAAGTGACACAAATATAAATACACAGTCAACAGAAAGAGAGAGAAAAGTGAGAGAGGATGAAGACTGAAATAAAAATGAGGTGAGGACAATGAGACAAGAGTTTGTAGCAGCTGACTGGAAAGGCACCAGTGTTCACGTGGGGCTTTACAGGATTTCAGAGCGAGCAAGCAAGGCAGAAACTGCAGCATTTTTCCAAGAGCAGCAGAGGAGGGAGCTAAGCAATAGCTGAAGCAGGCAAGCACGTGTGTTTAGCCAGCTACACTGCATTGCTGGCACAGCTGGGAGCATAAAGAGAAAGGGAGGAATTACCTGAATAGATTTCTCTATGCATGCAGCAGAAAAGGATGGAGACTGGATGGCCAGGTATGTGAGCAGCAAGGGGGGAAGAGAGAAGTGAGACTGAACACAGGCTTTGGGGCAGATCTGTGCTTTGGGCAACTACGAGAACAAAATTATGTTAAACAAGTCATCAAAAAAAAACAAGAGAAGAAAAGAGATATGAGAAAAGCTGAGGGAGGTTATAGGCAAGAGCAGGCCCCAAAGGTCTGCTAACAAAACCAAACCACTAAGCTTAGTAACAGCTCTGCCTCACCAAGAGAAAACAGCTCCAGAGTATAACTGCTACCTCACCATAATTGTAAATAAAGGATCAACCTGTCCTGCCTGGTTGGCACTGGCAGGAGTGAGATTTAATCTTTGGCTCCTGCTGGCTGAAACAAATATTGAATCAAAAAAGAGGGGTTGGCACCAGGGGCTGGACTAAGGGAGGCTCCAGGATGCTGTAGCTGCCAGGTTTCTGCTGAGCTGATGTTTCTTCTCTGCATCACAGGGTGATGGTGCCTGGCTGAGCACAGCACACAGATCTGGGCCTGCAGCACCAGGACCTACAGGGAACACTCCAAAGGGTCCTGAAGGTTCATAGTGCCCAGGCTGCCTTGTTCAGAGCTATCCAATGCCCTCTCCAAGGCACATCAGTGGGACTGGACATCTCCCAGAAGGAAGGTGTGGAGTGCCAAGTTGGTGGAAATGAAGACAGCATTGAGAAAAAAGGCCCGGCTGAAGGACATGAGAGACGGTGCTGGGTAGAGGCTTCCATGGGTGTGGCAGCACTGCAAGAGGGATGAATGAGCCAGTGTGAGGAACAGATGAGAGGTGCAATAAATCGGGAAGGTAAGTTAAAGAGGGGGAAGATAAGTGTAGAAAAATAAGGGAAGAGTAGAGGGTAGGGAAGGTTGATGTCATTTTCTGGAGACAAAAGGAAAGGCCTAAGGTGCAAAATCCTAAAGAGTTCTAAAGGAAGGAGTAAGGTAGCTCATGTGGTAGCAATTCCAGCAGACAGAAGGTGAGTCTGTCAGTGTGTGATAAACAGGCCTGTGTGTCTTTAAGAGACTGATGTTTGTGTTTTCCCATGCTCTCCTATTGTGGAAATAACTTTCTGAGTCACTTCTCTGATCCTGGAGACAAACTGAACAGACACAAAACATAACAAAACACAATAGCAACGGGAAGAGAGAAATTCCTCCCTCCCCCTTCCACCACACACACACTTCATGTCAGTGATCTAAATGCACTCAGAGCCTCAGAGTGGAAGAGAAGGAAGGCAAAGACTGACAGTGTTTTTTTGGTACACACTCTTTGAACCAAGCCAACCTTCTCCACCACTGCATAAACAGTTAAAACATGAAAGCCACACTTCCCCAGTCTGTTACTTTTAAACGTTATCCAGCCTTTTTGGTCAAAAGTCTTAGCTCCCAGATTTTCCATACACAGTGAACTGCAACAGGAATTTGCTAGCTTTTTTTAAACTTCAAAGCCTTGCACTTCAAAGACCTTGCATTTTTTTTCTCAAGCCTCATGCCCCACCCTTTGCAAAAAAGATGTCAGTTTGGGACTCTGGAAATGCCACACTTGGAAGATCACATATGCCTAAGGATCAACATCAGAGCTATGATCTGTCCAGAGGGGAGGAATGAGATGGGCACACCCACAAGTGGCTCGTCCCAAACACAGGCTGGGTCAGGACTTCCTGCACCAAAACACAGAATCACCACTCCTCAGAGCTGAGTTTGAGCACCAACTCAAACCCTTTGAAATTATCCATGAAGCTGCAAGGCCTTGAAGGTTTGGTTTAACTTCCAAGTGTTTTGTTGACTTTGGAAGTCGTCAAACAAATCCCAAGCTTTCCCTCTCTGGGGCTGCTGCACAAACTGCATTTGCAGCCTGCTGGGAGGAACAGGATGACTTGACAGGAAGAAGAAAGAAGAAAGTTTTAGTCAGGAATGCCATCCCTCATCTGCTGCCAGCTCGAAGGGCCAGCCAAGGGAGACACCCGAGCTCCCAGGCCCAGCAGCTTGGCAGATCCCTCAAAAGAAATGACCCCCATGCCCCTGTCCTCCCTGCACCAGAGGAGTTGCTCTCAGGGCTGGAGGGTTTGAAGCCAGCCACGCACTCCCCAGCTTTTGCAACCTTCCCAGAACCCTGGGGAGGGGATGTTTTCCCCTTCACGTGCCCTCACAGGCAGCTGCACTGATTAACTGGGTGAGCAAACAAGAGGCAAGCCTGGAAACAGGAACCTGGTGCAGGGTGGGTCTGCACAAACAACAAGACTGGGTGAATAAATCAGGTCTGGCTGTTGGCTTCCCTGCAAGAAACCTTTCATTAAGGCTCCACTGGATATTTTTGGACCCCACCTGTCTATTTTTAGGAGGGATAATTAATGCTGAAGGAAATAAGGAAAAAAAAAGTCAAGTTTTAAGTCCAGGAATGGAAAATTTGTTATTCTCCACAAAATCACTATGATTAAGGAGATCTGAAACGGAAGGGTTGTATTTCAGGAGCAAAAATATGCTACAAGTCACTGTAAAAATTGCAGGTTACGTGGTGTTTGCTAAGAGAGGGGAAGTTTTTCAAGGAGACAGCACTTCACCACTTAACTGCTGTTAAATAGGAGTAAAGGCTGAATGGCCAGCTTTAAATTGCAGCTGTGCTGTGGCTGTGTTTTTGGCTAGGTCTGGGCTGTGCCTGAGCTCCCTCTTCTCTGGGTGTTGTGATCTGGCTTTGGGAGGGGCCAGCTGGGAGCTCAGGACTTGCCCAGGCCTGTGCATGGAGCCACAGAGGGACAGAGAAATCGCAGCCAAGCTGTGCAGCACCCTCACCAGGCCCTGCAAAGGAGCTGCCTGCAGTACAGGGGCATTGCAAGGCCAGAAAATGAATTTATGAACTGTGACAGGAGAATCTTGGGGGGGAAAACCCCAACCCTATGGGTTCAGGAGCTGAAATATGATGAAAAACATGAGCAATGCTTTCCAAATTCTGCTGTTTTACTGATTTTTATAATCACATCCCTCAGCCTTTCGACAGCTTCTACCAGTGTTTGTGTTACCACAGGAGAGAAAAGCTTTTCCTGGGTCATCTCCTGTTACTGAGCTCACATCCCAACAGCAGCTGCTTCAGAGCACACAGAAAGCACAAACAGGAATTCAAGCAAACAGGTACTTTAGAAATAAGTTAATTTTATTGAATAGGCATTGTAGCTTCTCTCAGATTCAAATAATGGAGAAGCCAATTCACACAGATTACAGAGCTATCAGTTACTTTGAGTAATCTTTCATAAAAGAAAGAAATTAAATACAGATCTGCTATAAAAAGTGCGACAGTTATAACTGGAAGTTTTTCAAAACAAAAGCAAGTTTTACTACCTATTGCAAAAATTGGTTTAGTGCTTTAATACTTTACAAAGTAACAATCCAACTGCTAAAAACAGCTCTTACACATGATCTTTGTCAAAGTATGGATCAGATTAAAAATGACATTTAGTTTGAATGAAAACTGCATGTAAAAAAGGTTCTCAAGAACTCACATTTCTCACAACAAGAAATATTCCTTATTCTTTAATGTTAATTAATGCTCCTGTTTCTTTTGAACAGTGGATTTGAACAATATGGCAGTCAGCTTAAAAATTATCAACTGTTCTCTTTTGCAGACAAAAGTGACTGCAACCAATTGTATTTTGAAATTATAAACAGGGAGGGGAAATGGGAAAAGATAAATTTCATTCCTTTTTGTGTGAAAATGAACAAACAAGAAACCTGAAAAGCAATTTCAGCTTTAAATAAATTTCTGTAGTTTCCATTACATCGTTTGTTGAAATCCTAACTCAATATTTGCTAAAGGAGTATAAACTCATAGAAGGCAACAAGAAACTCAGACTCTGAAAAATGAGAAGAGTGGTAAGACTACGAAGAAGTTGAATTCTCAGCCAGCCAAAATCAGTGAGATTGACTTTATTCCTTATTAACATTTTCTTAAGCCTGCAGTGAGACCCAACTACTTTCTTTGCAACACTGACTTCAAGTACAAATACATTTATTGTACATTTCTATGGGTTAAAAATGCTGAGTTTGCCAGGTTATTGGATAGAGTCACATTTACCAGTCCTGACATTTTAAACTTTATCTAATTAGCTTTGGTAATAATTGAACAGAGACTCTCAGTTAATGAGGAAATAAACTTCTCTAAGCCAAGGGTGTGACATCTGTTACTTAAATTCATATTTAGGGAGACAACAAGCCACTCTTTTTGCAACCTGAACTGAACAAGCCAAATCTTCCTTACTGGAAAATCTATTTCAGGCTTTAAGGAGAAAGAGCTTTAGAATTTGTCTAAGAAAGTAAAAGATTAAAAAAATGTTAGCCATAGAAAAAAAGATGTACAAACAATTGGGGGGGGGGCATATTATACAATAGCAACAGTAGAGTTATGATGAATTAATTCATATACCTTTAGTATCTAATACTTCAGACTGTCCTTCAAGCATTGCCCATGTCTGAGAGGCATTGGGTCTTAACAACACAAAGTGTATCAAATGGCACAAAAACATGTAAACAGCAGTGACACTTTCAATGGCTCATTCAGCTTTTCCCATAGAAAAATGTCAGTCACAAAAATCAATGAGGAACAACAAAGCCTCCCAAGGAGAACAAAGTCTTTCAGGCCCACAAGAGACAACTTCAAGGCATTGTGAAAAGTTCATAATAATATTTTATGTCTTAAAATTGAATGCAAAGTAAAACTCGAGATGGATTCCAAAATGAAAACAAGAGCTCTATGCAGATTTTAAAAACTGCTTCCTAGCTGGATCATGCTAAGCCTGGCACGTTACAAACACAGGAGTTAGAGACTGAGAGCAACGGGCTTGGAAAAGACACAGGAATAATTGCTCCTCCCCAGGAAAGAGCACAAACCTCAGTCACTGGGATGGAGTTTGTCAAAGCTGGCCTAGAACACCATGGCTAGGAACTCACAGCTGTTTAGGTCTGTGTGGCTCATTTCTTCCATTATTTAGTCTAGGCCTAAATCCTGTTTGCTCTCCTTGGTTATGGTGAGCAGGCAGAGTTGGGCATCCTGTGCATGCAGAACTCTCTGAGCAGCTCTGAGGGGAAATTTCTGCCCTGTACACACACTGTGCATTATACAAAGACTGTATTTACAGTACCCAGAACCTTGAGCAAATAAACAATAAAACCATTGCTTAATTTTTGTTATATTAAAAGTGCAGACAATTTGCAAAGCTGAGAGATGGGAGAGCTCTGTCACCCCACATGGCTGTGTTTCAATTCATACCTGACTGCAAAGCCCAGTCAAAGGAGATGAGGGGCATTCTCTGAGCCTCAGTGCCACGTTCTGCTGCTGCATCTCCTGCAATTTTTAACCAAAAGCACGGGAAAGAGGCTTTTGTTATACAAATCTGGAAGCAAAGGGCAGCAAGGCAGTGTTCCACTCCATCCTTACACAGAGCCCCTGTTCAGCAGGGCCAGGATGAACTGCTCTGTGCTAAAGGCAAGAGTGATCAAGGCCTGCTGGCCACAGCTCTCAGGCTCCTGATGTGCTGTCAGGCTTCAGCAGGCAAAGGTTCTGTCCCAAGGGCTTCTAATTTCACTCTGTGGCAAAGCAATTACATGGAATTTACCTACAGAGGTGGCTTTTACCTCTCAGCAGGGGAAGTGCAACTCCACTGTAACTCTTTTCCTGTTTACACAGATTCCACACATGAAAGAAGGAAGAACTGGATCATTTACAAGCTCAGTCTTTAAATTTCCCCCTCCTTTTTCTAAAGAAATGCTGTTTGAAAGGGGCAAAATGGAAATGAAACACTCAATGCACATGGGAGCTAGGCACTGTTTAGTTCCAACACTGGATGATATTTTTTGCAAATCTTGGATTATTCTGCCACTAGAATTTGCTTTAAGAAAGGAAGAAAACTTCCTTTTCTCCCTTCTTCCCCAAAACCAAACCTCTGCCACAAAGTAAGAGGCTACATTAGATGCAGAGATGAATGGCAAAAACATTTCTCAGTTTTCCCAGAACACAGGAAGATCTACAAAACAGAGTCTTGACAGGAAATAGCTTTTGATACATCTTAACTGTTTTTCCCCTTTTTAGTATTTTGGTGCCCTGGTTACTCCACCAGCTACCATAATTTCTCTGGTTTTACTCCATCTCCTCTTCCCACTAAGGTTTCCTGGCACACTAAAACTCATCAAAGAATCACAATTTTGAAAAGCAAGTTTTCTGTTAAGATTACAGGGTATTGAGATGAACCTGCCCAGAGACACAGGCTACAGAGGCTGGAGGGTTTTACAGTCATGGTTAAACGAGGAAGGACAGAGGCTGCACCCAGGGCAGTGACTCTCAGTCCCCAGAGAGCTGGAATTTTAAGGCTGTTTGGAACACGGTGGCTTTTACCCACATGGCCTGTTCCACAGTGCAAATGTGCATCAGCCATTTCAATTCTCTTGGTACAGTACAGAGAATGGGAGATAAACCATCAGGAAACAGAAATCACAACAGCACGTTCACTGGAGAGGAATAACCCAACCAGACAAATAACAGGGTCACGATACCCAAGGAAAAAATAAGGTCTCACTTCCCCACCCAGCAGTGGAATACAAGAGCCCCATTAGGAATGCAACAGTTAAACAATTCTATGGTGTTCTGTATAAGGCAAATCTCTCCACAGTCAAACAACCACTTCATGAACAAGCCCAGTTATTTGTTCACACTTGGAAGATCATTAAAGATAAAATGTAAATTCCATTGACTGAGAAGAAGTGTAGACTGTTAATAAGAAAAAAGACCTGAATATGTGTTGGAATAACAATTGATTTTCTGAAACCAGGAGGGAGCTTTTCTCCCTACATAAACTGATACTTAATTCACCTTAAAACCAGTCTATTGATCAGGAGAAACCCAGATGCATGGCCACTGCATCCAGATTTGAACATTTTGGTTGCAGTAAATACCTTAATAATAATTCTTAAACAAACAAATCCCAACAAACTAAACCACAAACGTCAGGGAATTTTAAAAACTACACAGACTTCTAATTTTACATATGCATTAGTTTGTGATGTCTTTTTTTGCTCACTTCAGCAGTAATTGATATGTACAGTACAAAGAACTATGGAGAAATAAAATCTGAACACTTCAATCTGCAAGAAGCTAATGCATATTTGATACATATTAAAGGAAGTATCTGCCAATTAAGGACGACATTTCTATGATCTAAAGTGATTTTTTTCCTCCAGATGATAAATGATTTGCATGGGTTTTTCATTCTGAAGGAATAATAAATATCTGATTCTCTTTTTTTAAATAAAAAACAAACTAATCCTACTCACATGGCTTGAGGGTGTTTTATGAACGTCCCAAGTCAATCAATACCTGTGCAGAAATGTTTCATTTGGAAAGGAAATTTTCCAGATGCATGTTTATTCAGAAGCTGCTTATAAAAGTGGCTATTGATAAGGACTGGAAGAGAATAATTAAATAGAGAGGAACAGTGTTGTACCAAAATATATAAAGAAAAATTTAAAGCTTTTCAATTAAAAAAAAATTGTATATTCAACTCACATTAGATACAGACGTGCACAACAGACAGAGCAGTTAGAAACAAGTACATTTACAAAGCTTTCTTTTCATGGTTAATTTCTACCAGCATTTCTGAAAGTAACCTACTAAAATTATGACCCTGTTTATAATAAAGGCGCAAAATATTGCTCTGTAGCGTATTTTGAAAATAATATAAAAATAATTTCTATATTACAATTTAAACTTGGCTTGTAAAATTCCAACATAATACAGCCTTAAGTCTACAAATAGAACATACTTACAAACACCTTTGTGATGTTTTCCTCTCATTTTTAACAATATAATATTTTAGTCATATACACTGGAAATCCATGTGCAAATTAAAATAGATATTAGTGTCTGTTACTGAAATAATTTCATTTCTATGCTATAGTTTGGTGATCCTCCGCATAAGCTGCCATTCCCTAAAACAAATATTCTTCAAATACACTGACAGAGACTTAAAATACACTTAAGCTGAAAAGCCATCTACAATCAGCATCAGTTATTTTGCTTCTCTGGATTTACGTTAATCTGAGATTATTGTGGTTTCTATGAACATATGGGTTTTCACCTGTGCAAAACACTCACAGTGTTATGAAGACCTTACTCCCTTTCTAGCCTGGACTTCACTTTCGTGCCCAGTTTGCAATGTTTTACCCACCAATGAAGCACCTGATTTAAGGCCCCCACTACCAATGGATTGTGTCCACACCCTGCAGCCCAAAGACACCTGAGGCTTCTCTTTCCTCCTCACACAAAATTCTCACCCAGTGAGAGCAGGCACAGCCCGTGGGGCACAGGGCCTTGATCACACCAGGGATCCTTTCCCACGTGCTGCAGATTCTGAGGATGATGAGCAGTCCCTTGCTGGCAGGGACACGTTCACATCGGTGGAGGGGAGCACCAGTGCAGCTGTTTCAGACTGGGGAAGTGGAGGGCAGTATTTTGTCAGATCTGTGCTGTACATTTGTTGATATCTACACGTTCATCACCCCAGCAGAAGCCCCTGAAAGTGTCTGAGGGTGAGGAGCCCTTGGCAGCCACTGCAGGACGGGTCCTGTCAGCTCTGGCCAAGCACCACCCCTCACACTCAGCTCTCAGCTCTCCAACAAACTGTTAACTTCTTAGCACACAACAACACAAAACTGTTCAAGTACAGCATCTTTCTCTTACTGATGCTCCTCAGGTTACCTCTGATTTAGGAAGAAGCAGCTAATTGTGAAAGAAAGCTGGGACGATGTTGCCATTGCATTTATAGAACCGATGGTTCAAAACTCCACAATCTGAAGTTACTTGTGATAATCTACAAAACCTTCTTCTGAACTGGCTGCTTGTTGGGCATATGCTACAACAGTTACCCACATCTCAAAATTTATTTGTAAACTTTAACAGTGGTTTATTCACTCTTCATAAAGCATTTTAAATGGAACTTTAATATAAAGCATGACTGAATCCCATTATGTATCACAGGTATCCTCTGTTACAAAGAGACCTTTCAATCAGAGTTCAGAACAAAATAAAAAGAACTGCATAATAGGTTTAAGCCTTTTTTAAATTAGAAAAATTGCACATTCACACTCTAAAAGAATTCCAGCTTCCTCCAACCTAAATATCTCCAGGAGATTTTGGATCTGTGCTGGGAAGGTGTAGCCTGCCCAGTATTTACTGTGTGCCTCTGAAATCTGGACTGCAGTGATAAATGTTGAATCCCTATCAAGGAGAGAGGGGAAAAAAGCACATTCAAATGCAAAAATATCTGTGTGCATTGCACATCTCGGGCTGACAGAAGGAATGAGCAAGGTCCTTCCAAAGCAAAGGTGATTTCTCCACATGTGGGACCATGTGGGGACTCTGCAGCTCTGGAGGATGGAGAGAGAGCAGATAAGAGAGAGTACAGAAGTACTGCTTTTTTCCTCATTCAGAAAGGATGTAACTATCTTAAACACATGGGCTGGTGTGGTTTGCTGCTAATGTATTATTTCTTAAGCACAGCTCTACACAGAAGTTATTCTTAAGAGTATAACACACTACTGCTACTCTAATGCCCTAAAAATTCTTAAAGATTTCTGTTTTTCTTGAAGTTTTATCCTTCCAGTTTTCTCAGTCTCAGCAGCAAATACAATCAAGTATAACATTTGATTTCTTTCAGCATGGTCTGGCTCACTTGAGCGTAATTTGCAATCCCAGTTTTCTTTGACAATTAGAACTTAAATGTAATAATCACAAGAGCAAAGCAAACAGGGCACTGCTTAGCAGTGTATGCAACAGGAGACAGGGCATTTGGAAGGTGCTTACCTTAGGGACAGAAGTCACACGGGCTTTAACACAAACCAACATCTCCCTTTCATGAAGGAATGCAAGTTCAGTAAATTCAGTGTCTGCTCATTACAGCAAGGAATATGAAGTCCAGGTCTGGATTCATGGAACAGCTAACATGGCAAAGACCCTAACTTTTTATAGAAGTGGCCAAGGGACTTCTTTTGAAACCTCCCATTCAGCAGAAAACCTAAAAACATGGTCAGTTTTAACTATGTGCTCATTTCCAGCAATCTGGGGCACTGGAAAAAGCTCGGGTGCTTTTTCTGAAAGCCAGGACACAACAGCAGGAGTTTATGCATTTCGTTTCACAGGGGACTTTAGGCTTGGTTTCAGGGTTAATTAGGATTAACTGTCTGCAAGTGAAATGGTGCCACCCACGTCAAGAATTAAAATTGGTCTTCAGCAGAAAAATAATCAGAAATGACGACTCTCAAAGAACCTTTGCTGTGTGGGCCCAAAAGATGTTATTCCTTAATGATGAAGGCAGAACTCCTGCTGCAGCAGCCCTGAAGGCAGTGCTTTCACCTGTCTGCAAAATCAGCTTTTAAAAGGAGCCATTCCTTACCAGGGAAACACCACCAAAGAGCTCTTTTTACTGCAATCTGCCAGCTGAAGGTGGAGGGGTGCAAAACCAGTCCTGAATCCAAAGGAACTTCCTCACGTCATCCATCCGTGGTGTCTGCTTGGCAGAAATGTTTCTGTGAGCAAAGTTTTTATTTTCAAAAGTATTGCAAACACTTAGGTAAATATTTGGATCTCAGACTTTGTGCAAATCTGTGCTAGGAGCTGCCGTTCCTGCTGGAGGTATTTCACAGCCATCTGGGAACCTCCTGGGGGGAGATGACTCACTCCAGGAGAAGACTTGAAAAGAGGTGGAGCCAACAGTCTTCAAGAAAAGGCTCAAGTAGTTAAATTTGCAATAATTATCCCTCAATAATGTTCAGAAGGAATAAGTAAATAATGATTAGGTTTCTACACTAGCTAAGGGAATAAACTGATGCATTACATTTGGTTTGGCAAGCAGTTTGAGTCTAAAATGATCCTAAATTTCCTAGCTGGTCATCAAATTTTTAATATCTAATAATTTTTTTATATTTAAATTTTATTTTAATATTTCTCTGCATTTTAACATCAATGAAAATGCTTCTAAAATTCAGGTGTTCAAGACCATCCTGTGTAGGGGGCTTGGGGACATGAAGTCATATTGAATTTTCTTATAAAACCTGTTTAAAAACTCAATGCAAATAAAAATGGCTCAAATCTACTTTTCTTTTTTTAAGTGAAAATTTAGAAATAATTGGTAAGAACTTAAGATTAGGAAGAGCAACAGCCCTCATGAATTCAGACCTTTCACTCCCATTTTTCCAGCATCATTCCATTTCAGACAGAAACATACAAACATTAGTAGCAATGCAATATGCTGCCATGTTAAAAATATGCAAAATCACTACCCTCCTGAAAAAAAAGGCTATGAAAAATTTAGGTTTTACTGAGGAAAAAATACTCTCAATAATAGCTATATCATTTCAAATGTCTGCAAGGCAGATACTACCCTACTACAACACCACATCTTCACTAGTATGACTTTCCCCTATCATTCTACTACCTGAGTGATGTCAGTGTAAATTCAGGCACCATTAGTAAATTTTTGACCAAACATATACACAGCACTGACAAAGGAGTAAACAACCCTTCAGCTTACCAGTATATGTAAAAAAGACACTGACAAAATGGAAAATAATATTTTTTTATGATAAATTTTTCCTATTATTTCCTCATTGCCCCGGAAAAGCGAAGAGCTAGACACTATTTACTCATCAATCCTTTATTCTTTTTTTTTTTTTTTTTAAGGATTCCTTTTACTTCAATCCAACACAGTTTACTTTGTAAGTAAGAAAATGGTAAAACTAAGTAGTCATGGAAGAATCCTCAATGCCTGTGCCCCTTGCTGTCCCTCTCCCTGCGCTTTAACTCCTCTTTGTAGCAGTAGGAACAGTAATTTTCAGTCTCAGGACGACCATAAAAGGAGCAGTTCTCCTTCTTACAGCGGTTCTGCTGGATGGAATACACCGGGCAAACTGTGCTTCTGCCTTGGCTCTTGTCACTGCCCAGCCAGCTCTGAGGAGCATCCTCATCAGCAAACTCCAGGCAGTCTCTGATGTCCCGGCTGTTGAAGCCGTTGCTGTAGGTGTGGGATTTGTGTTCGGCGGGCCGGGCGCAGCTCAGCGACTCCACGGTGTTCACGGTGCGCAGCGCGGGCAGGCGCGCGGGGCTGTAGCTCTGCGAGGACAGCGACCTGTTCTGCTGCGGGTACGTGGCACAGCTCTTCAGGGTGCCCACCACGGGCTTGTAGGTGTCGTCCTGGAAGCTGGATGGCTTGGAGCTGACGTCATGCAGATGGATGACACTCTGCCGTTGGACAGGGGGGGGTATGGCTATAGTGGGCAGACACCGGGATGGGGCCGCTCCTCTTGGCACCGTTGCTGGGTGAAGAGAAGGAGCCCGGGGTGGGACTGGTGCGGTCTTTAAATTTTAAAACCAGCTGAGTCGTATGGCTTTGAGGCAAGACGGGTGATGCCCTATCCTGAGGAGATGGTTCTAATTTTTCTTTCGAAAACGCTTCTGGCTCCAGTTTCCTGCTGGAGGAGCCATTCACTGTGGCCTTTTTCTCAGCTTCCTTTCTCTTCTGCTCCTGCTCTGCGTTGAAGCGCTCCTGGGCACTGGTCAGGTAATAGCCGATCATCTCCTCGTGGAACTGATGCCTGTGACTGGTCAGAAGGAGGCCAGCAAAAATAAACTTTCGTTCACCCTGCATGGCAGCTCTCAAAATATTTAGGCTGAGTTTCACGTCTGTGCTGTACTTCCATGGGTCAGACGCCTTGTCAGAGAAGGGTTTAGTGTTCACCTTTTCAGTGGGGGAGCTGCTGGCTCTGTCAGTCGGGGACGGGGTGGTTTTTTCAGATGGGGATGTGCTCGCAGACTGTCCAGACTCCTCTTTGCTCCCTTTGCGAGACTTGGACTTCTTCTCTTTCACTTTCTCTGCTGTGTCACCGTTTTTTCCATTCCCCGAATTGGCTTTGCTCATCTTCCCATGCACCAGACCTCCAAGACCACCCATGTTCTTTTTCAGTTTAATTCCCAGGGTTTTACTGAGGCTTCCTATTTTATTGGCAACTGAATCCGTCCTGGTTTTGTCTTTATCTTTCCTTTGTTTGTCCTTCTCTTTCTCTTTGCCGTTTTTGCCATTATTGCCATTGGAATTACTACAGATGGAATCTCTGTCTGAGTCCATTGAGTCAGCCAGAGACTGCACGTCTTCTCCAGCTGAAGCTGTAGGGGATTCTGGTTGAGCCAAAGGGGCCTGCTATGGAAAAGGAATTATAATTAGATACAGCAAAATCTGTTACATACAGGAATTGGTGCAAAAAATACCCACCCCAAACTCAATGCAGATTTCGACATTGATTTAAATATATTTTTTAATTTATGCATTGACATTTTTGACTGGTTTAATCACTAAATAAAGCTTTTCTGGCTGTGCTTACTATGAATTTTGCTTGTTCCTACAGTAGCTTTTGCTCTGTGCTCATTTCAGGCACATTTGTAGAACAGAGGTCAGTCACTCAGAGAGTCACAGGGGAAATGAGTCCCCTGCTGCCCCAGTGAGCCACAACAGGGAGGGTCAGCAGGGCAGGCTGGCCCTCAGCCCCCAGGAAAGGAGCTGGGGAGGATGCAATGGAAGGGGAATGAGCTGCTGCTGAGAGCTGTGAGGGGGATACAGCACACAAACTTGTGAGCAGCAGTATTTCAAAATTGATTGTGTTCAAAACCCAGCTTATTTAAATTGACTTTTCCTTTATTTAGGTCTTTGGTGCATGAAAATCAAAGGTACGATGCACCAGAGCTAAATATCTCATCTGAAATATCAGACATGAAACTCAAGTAGGCTGAGGAATACAATGAAGTGTATTCATGTTTACTGGAGAGGCAATGCAGATAAAACTGGTCACAAGTCCGAGTTCCACGTTATATTCCACGTAACATGGTAAAATACCTTCCTTAAAAATGCAATAACATGGTACTAGGTACTTTAAAATGGGAGTCTATTCATTTACTCCTGCAGAACAGCCTTGCTTTCAGGCACCATGAAGGTAAAATCTGCTAGAAATAAACCTGAAATGCTCAGCTGACTACAAGGACATAGGGAGGAGTAAGCTCTGTACATTTATGTACTTCTGGAATAGAAATACCTGTCTGCCTCTGTCCCTGGGTACTTCCATGTCCTCTCTCCCAGGAAGCCCTGAGCACCCCAACTCCCAGCTGGGAGCAGAGGAGAAGGTGCTGCAATGACCTGACCCTGCTCATGCAGCAAATGTGAGCAGGGAGAGGTAACCCAGGTTCCACAAGGGCTCACCACTTTTAGCTACAGGACCATTTGGACTCTCCTTTTTCTGATGTGGTAGCTACCACTGTAGAAACTGTAGAAAAATGGAATTTTTTTCCCCTGTTGTAGCTTGATAAAATACTTTCTCCTTTTGTGTTCTCCTCTGTTCAAACCCTATCTGTGTAAGCTGCCTAAATCACCTCCATCCTCTCCTAGCAACCTTTTGCCTCCAGCCCAACCCCTCCATCTATTCAGTGCAATTTGCAGAGAAATTTGTAGCTGACTCAGTGCCAGCTGGGCATGGTTCTGAAACAGCTCTCTGGAAGAGGCAGGCTCCACTTCAGTGGCCTTTTGTCAGCCATGCTAAACTGGGAGCTGTCCATGGGTGCAAATGCATTCTCAGAAAGAAACTGGTGACCTAACAGTGGCATCAGGAGAGCAGGACAAAGTTCTGAGAAAACAATGGTGAGAAAAGGTTCTGAAATTACTGAAATAGAAAAATCAAGCTAGAAGACACATTTCAACAAAAAATATACAGGCAGCAGTGTTATTAAAACCAATAACCAGATAAATCTGTAAGCCTGATTGGTGCCAGTGAGCCATGAGTGACTGTCCCTGCTGCCAGACACTGAGATGTTTGCAGGCAGCCTGTCCTACTGTGGGACCAAGGGGAAAGGGTACCTTACCCGTGTCTCAGATGGGATGCGGATCCAGGTTACATTCATGTAGCTGTGCAGGAGATTAAGCTTTGCCTCAAGAGACAGAATCAAACTAAAGATGAAAAAAGGGAACAAACAGTCAAAAAGCCTGAAAGAAAAAGCAATACTTCATAACAGGGAGAGATGTAAGAGCAGCCTGATTGTGACTGTCAGCTGAAGACCCCCCTATGCCTTCTGCCAGTAAGCAGAGCACATGAACAGAGCCCTTGCTGTAGCAGATCTCCCAGTGCTCCAACCAGCTACTGCTCAAGACATTTTACTGCTTTACATGGAAGTTACTGAAAGGTCTTACTTGGCCAGCCTGGTGTTATCATTGTCATCTTTTCCCCACTCCCAGTCTTTGCCAGGATCGACCGCAAAGTGCAAAGGCAGTAACTTGTGTTCAGAGTCAGTCAGGGGGATCACCGCTGAAGCAGAGAAGAAACAAGGATTGGGGTGGGGGGAACAAAAATGACACAAAGAAGAAAAGACTCAGCTGAGAAAAGCAGAATTGCTGCTTCAAGAAGGGCAGAATTGGTGCTGCAGAACTGCCTCGTTCAGAGCACCACAAATGGTTTATACTGGGCTCCATTTGCCTGTTTTCATGTTTGTGCAATAAAAAGGAGAGGGAGAGGTTAATGCACTGATTGCTCCTGGGGTGAATGGCAGTCACCTGTGGAGGAGGGGAGACCTCTGGAGAGAACCACATGGCCATTTGTTCTGTACAATCAACATTTCCTGGAGACAGAGCCATTAGAATAGCAGAAAGCAATAAAAAGCTGCAATATTCCTGCCTATCTCTCCGAATCAGAGATTCACATGTTTGTTAATTATTTTGTCTTTTTAGTTTAGTACCTTTGTACTGTCAAAGAAATAAAAATATACTGATATCAGCATTAAGAAACAAAGCAAAAGGCAGCTACACTGATTTTGGATTCAAATGGAATTAACATAATTGAAGGGCAGAGATCAACATATATATGGGTTAAGAGTTCAGTCTGAGGCCTCTGAGTGAGTGCAGTGCAAAGACCATTACTGCTCTTACAGCCCAGCATTGCTGCCCAGGAGTTTTCTCTTCTGCTCTCTCTCCTCTACTTGGGCACTGCCTCTTAATGACTCTGCTTTACACTCAGCATGCAGGGACCACAGTCAGGTGTCACAGTGTCTGTCATTCATCACCAGCAAGAGACTAAGAAATAAAGCAATGTCAGCTTTAATTAAAGTCACAGATTCACTTTATTTTGATTAGCAAATCAAGTAAAAGCTGTTGAGGGCCTGGGTATGATCCTCAGCATGGAACAGGTCACTGCACTCCCCTGACAGCCAATCCGGGCATTCACCTTTCTGTACCAGAACCCTCCAGGGCTTGCCCTGGGTATTCATCCCAGACAATCCAAGGGCAAACAAACCTGGAGAAGCCACCCAAACATCTCAGTTACTGAAACCTGGCAGCACTAGGGGTTAAATGCAGTTTGTACCCCTTTCCACAGCCCAGCAAACAGCGGCGCAGCACTGCGGAGGCGCAGCGCTCCCTCAGCCCGGCAGCCGCAGCGGCTCCGTGCCTGCGGGCGGGACCGCTCCCTTCCCATTCCCTGTCCCGTTTCATTCCCGTTCCCATTCCCTGTCCCGTTCCATTCCCATTCCCGCTCCCATTCCCTGTCCCGTTCCATTCCCGTTCCCATTCCCTGTCCC
>JAHLSL010000053.1:4794818-4811561 GCA_025920805.1 Petroica traversi | reverse complement strand
CAGGGACACGGGCAGGGACAGGGACACGGGCAGGGACAGGGACACGGGCAGGGACACGGGCAGGGACAGGGACACGGGCAGGGACACGGGCAGGGACAGGGACACGGGAAGGGACAGGGACAGGGACACGGGCAGGGACAGGGACACGGGCACGGGCAGGGACACAGACCCTGCTCGGGACTCCGGGCACACGCACGGACCTGGGTGTGCGGGTCAGAACACGCTGCACTCCAGTCCCGGGGCAGCGGAACGTCACTAAAGTACGGCAGATGTGACAGATAAAACGCTTCTAACACTCCCTGTAGGTGTAGTATGAGGGCCTGCCCTAACGCAGTCAATAAAATTACTGCAACAAAGAGGCTGGAATGACTGAGAATACAACTACTGAAGGAAAATGTATACTCTGCCAATTAACTGAGTTACCAGCAGGCACTGACAGGACTGAGTCTGACCTGGCAGCCCAACACCTCAGCCATTTAAAAGGAGAAGGCAACTTAGGAAAGAGTAAAATTGTAAGTTTACAATACAACACTTCCCTTTCTGGTAGCACCTGGTTTTACAGGTATAGCCTGGTAAAGAACTGTGAATGTAATCCCAGGACAGATAATGATGGAAAGCTCGGACCAAAGAATTGCCAGAGAGTTGAAGCAGTCTCTTTTTTCGGATAGAAACTTCAAAAAGTAAATTTGACTTTCTTTTCTATGGGCAGCTTGAAACTAATTCATTTTCACAAACTTAAATAATTTTTTTACAACAGATTTTAAAAGAATCCTTTTTAAAGCTTGCTATTTCTACTGATACTGAAAATATCTATTAAAATGCTTAGTAATACACCAATTAATGAAAATACAAAGCTAAGCACAAAACAAATCTTAGAGCTGATTGTCTATAGCATGTCACTGTTGTCTTAACTCCTGTACACATTCTGAGCATCAGAAATGTGTTCACTCTGAGCTGAGTGCTGACTGTACCCCCATTCTAAGGTATAGGCCGAGGCACTGCTGTTTTCAAACAAAAAATCTGCCAAAGTGAGGGACTCTGAAAATTCTGTCTTCAGTGCAAGACATTCCCCCTCTCAGGGAACTTTGTTTAATAGCTGGGGTTTAATGCAGGATTTCCCCAGGCTCCTGACAGAAAAATATTTTTATGTCATGACTGCAAGCAGGACCCATCCCATTGATTTCTAAAGCAAACCCAGAGATGCAGCCCCTCCTGACAGCCAGCAGGCTCTGCAGCTTTGCTTGGTGCTGTGGCTCTCTGGCTGGAACTGCACTGCTCCAAGCACAATCTACCTGCCCTAATTCCATCAGATGGGGTAAGTGACACTGCTTGGTCCATGGCAGTTTGAGACACAAAGGGAGGGCTTTGCTGCCATTCCCCAGCTGGGTGTGGAGCATCTGTGCTGTGAAGGAAGCCCCAGCACTTCCCAGCTCTCTTCCTCGTGCCTCAAGTGCCACTATTCATCTGAAAAGAACAACACTTTGCCATACACTAAAATGCTGCCACAGAGACTGACCCTGGGCTGTTCAAAACCACTGCCACACCCCTCGCAGGGTTACTGGGACTGAGCATGGCAGATCCAAGGCCTCAGAAGCAATTTTAGGGACAGCTGAGACCTAATCTGTGTTTTCCATAAACAAAGACACAAAACATCAGCATCTGACTGAACAGAAAAGAATTTTCTGCTTTTTGATCCGACACTGGATTTGAAAACAAGAGGGACCCTGGTGACCATCAGAATGCCAGGGGCTGTGTGCTGTGTGGAAAAAGAAGTGTCAAAATGTGTTTAAAATCCTCTCCAGACAAGAAGATATTAGCATCTTTTCTCTCTCTATCTATTTATAGCAGTGTTTTAAACGATCTGATACAGAACTCTATGCCAAAGCAGAACTTCAGGCATTCACATCAGTATTTATTTGGGCACACACATTTCTCAAGTGCAAGCTTACTGCCCCATCCCCTAGAGAGCTCAGCAGCTCTTAACGTGTGTGTATTTACCTGCAGTAGCTCTGACACCTTCAGATGCTGCTCCATAAACACTGCAAGTTATGAATGGCCTGGCTCTCCAGGATGCTCCTTGTAAGAAGGTGCAGCTCTACAGCTCAAAATCTATCAGAGTTAAATATCCACGTGCCCAGGCCCTGTGCCATTGCTGCTGGCACCTGCCAGCACTGGCTCTCCCCTGCCACGTGCCAGAGCTGCTCTGCTGGCAAGGTGCACCCCCAGGCCCTGCTGTGCACTCTGTGCCAATCTCCCCCTGCCACACACATGGAGGACAATGACAATGCTGTGCTTGCTGCTGGGCTGCTGCAGCCTCCAACAGCAACTGCCTGGGCAGCTGAAAGCCACAGCCTTCCCTCCATCCCAGAATAAATGCCAAAAGCTCTGTGCTGCTCTGCACAGCTGCAGCCTGTGCATTCAAGGCCCTGCAGTCAAAGAGGTGCAATCAGGTCACACAAAACAAGCACCATTTTGATTCTCTGACTCTTGTAATTCTCCTGGATGAACTTGCACATGAAAGTCAGTATTTAATGTTTCTGATTTTGTGCTGGGTATCTGGTAGGGGTTTCTCTCCCCCTTTCCTGTGGGAATACAGGTGTAGGAAGATCCTACAGAAAGGCAGTTGCTAAACTCAAAGGATATTTAACATTATTGCTCCCCTAAGACCTGGGGTACTGAAGGCAGATAGAAGTGCCTGAGATAAATGAGGATCCTGTGAGTCTGCTGATATTATTCCAGTTGTTAGAGAGGAAGAAATGGTCTTGTGATTAGGCCACTCAAGACTGGTGAACATGCAGCAATAAAATTTAGTGAGTACTGTTTCCTTTCTGAGAGATAAATACACCTACAGGTAAAAGAAATACTTTGTGCACTATATTCAATATATATGCCAGCGTAGCTGTGTTTAAAGCATACCTTGCTCTCTCTGTTGGTCTTTTTGTTCCATGGAGACAAGAGCAGAGAAATGGGCCTGATCATAGGCCAGCACAAGAGGTGAGCAATGGCATCTGTTTGGCAGAACTTCAAGTGGCAAATAAATCCCTCCAAATGGTATTGGTGCAAATGCTGCAGAGAAAAAGGAGATTTTTGCAACTATCTGAAAGAACAGGCAAGAGTTGAATAAGCAATTGTGCTGCAATATTTGCAGAGCTCCAGGAGAGCAGCTTGAAGTGGGGTAATCAGTGCAGAAAACAGTCATAACACCAGGTAAAATTTCATTATAAAAATATCAGGAAATATATGAAGAACAATAAGGAAAACCTTCTGCTCTCACATAATTTTCCTTGCTCTAATTGTTTATTAGTAAAGATATTATGGTCTTATAACAAAATCTTGATGACTCTCACACATGTAAGCAGAGTTTCCTTCCTGAAATGCTTCTGGGCAGAATTATTTTCTAATAATCATCAGTAAATACAGGTCTTTTAGCAGCATGCTCTGCTTGTACCTTGCATTAACAGAGTTCTACAAGAAATGTTGCAAACATGTTTACAGTCCACACATTTCATCACTAACATTGGATATATCTGAATGTACAGAAACGTGTTTATTTTATAAAGTTAAGGAAAGACTCAAAAAAATCCTACAAGTAGAATTTGAATGGGATGTTCCATTTGGAGGGGCACAATTTTCCTTTGAAAGATTCTACACTTGTTCATATATACAATTATGGGAAACAGCAAGTTGGGGCAGGAAAACTCTCTCAGTGTTTTTGCTTCCAATAAATTATTTTTCCTTTTGCTACAAAAATATGGGTCTTTCTTGCTGAAATATTTGCAAGATGAGTTCCCCTTATGAACCCCTCGTTCTGGCTGTGACCAATGACTGCACTGTCTTTCAGGTGTGTTTTTCAATAACCTACAGATTAATCTCCAACCATTCTTTGTAGTCATAATTTGCAATGGAAGCTGAAATTTTGCAGTATTTTCCTGTGGAAGTAAATTTCTGTAAACTCCATCACCTGCTTAACATCCTCCTTTAATCAGCCCAACATCCCCCTTTAATTAAGTAGCACCCTATCATCAATTAGAATTCTGTTAGTTCATGGTAGAAAGTGAGATGAATTTAATTCTCTGAGTCCTGCTCAGACAGCATCCAGCTGGCTCCACATATGGATCTAACATTTGTGAGCCCACATGTGCAAACTGAATTAAATATTCTGGAAACTTTTGAATGAGAAGCTGCAAAGGAATCATTAAAAACAAAAATCCAAGATGCACGCATTTATAATTCAATTTTTCAACATCAGATTAGATTGATTTCTGCAGAGTTTTGAGGGGCAACTGATTAAAATGGCAAAATTACAACTTTGTTCACTTAGACCAGTCAGAAATGTATTGAGTTCTGTCATTTGGTGGTTATTTAAGTTAATAGGGAATATTTAGGATATTTTCAGTAAGGCTTATATAATTATCCTGTGGGTTTTTTTTACTTTTATCCAATAGATGTGGATTGAGCATCGTTTGGTGCTTTCCTTTTGGTTTTCTTTCAGAAAGAGCTCTGCCATAAACACTGATATGTTACAGCTCAGCCTTTTGCTGATGACCTTCACAACAGTCTGGATTTAAGAGGTGCAGGGATCTGGAACAAAAGCTCTCACCTTCTCCCCCTGAGTCTCGTAACATCGTGTCTGCTACCACAACAATGGGTCTTCTCAAGATATGGGCTAAGACAAACACATGGAATTCCTCCAAGCTCTCATACACTGGATCTTCTGCATTGTCCACTCTGGAAGACACAGCATTGAGACTTTATCAACCAGCTGGAACCAACCTTGAGACTTTGGTGCATCAACAAACCCCAGCAGCTGTTTCTTCTTCACTGCCCCTTACATCCCCCCTCTTCTGAAATCTGTATTTCAATCACTGAAGTAGGCAAAAAGAAATGGAAAGGAAAATGTGCTTTTGTAAATAAAATGATAGCAGCATTAAAAAAAAAAAGTTTTCCAACTAGTATCACTATGCTTTAGATCAGTCCCACAATGTCACAGGAGATGGAAATGCCCAGCACCTTTAGAAGCCAACCTATAAAGTCCATTTTCTACCAAACACATCATTCTTTTATGTAGAAAGTAAGAATAAATCTGTTCAAGTCCCCACTTCCCGAGCTGAACATTTCCAAGCCCTTCTATGACTGCATAAACTATTTAATGAATTTTTGGTTTCAGCTATCTCCTTTCTGTTTTCCCAGTTAAATGTCACAAATGTCAGCACCACATTTCAGAGCTCTGCCTCTGCCTGGAAAACAAAAACAAACTAGATGGAAGAAGACTGGAAAATGGTCAGGAAGGTTGTGGGGAGCAGACAGAAGTAAAGATGATAATTCAGTGCTGAGTGCCACTTCACAATATCATACACCCTGAGCCCAGCTTTTGGGAGCCCTGACAAATAAAGGGGGGCAAGGTGACACAGGCACAGTCTTGGATGGAGACAGCACCTCCTCCTCCTCCTGCCAGCTGTGCAGGGAACCTCCAGAAGCACCTGCAGTTCTTTTCTGTAGATGTGAGGAACAGTAACAGAGCAGAAGTGTCTGGACAGTGCTCCAGAGTGTGTGGGACAAACACTCAGAGGTTTGACAGCACCCAGCCCATCCCTGGAACTGCACTTTGACATCTCAGCCCAGCCCAGGAGCACAGCAGGAAGGAAATGGCCACCAGCAGGCTGGGGGCAGGGACTCACTGGTCAAGCAGTGAGACATCTCTCCTTCCCTGGATCCCTCCTCCCACTACCCAGACTCATCAGGAAATTTTCCTGATCTTCAAACCATTTCCCATTTTGCAATTTCTTCACCTCTTCCTTACTGAACTCCTCTCCACAGCTGCTGTGACAGCTTCTCAGCATTTGCAGTCCATTCTGTCACCTCAGAGCAATCTGTCAGCAACTCAGGGGAATCATGTTATTGGCAAGACAATATGCCAGAAAGATTTCCAGCTATCTTCTCACATTAGTATTTCCAGCCTATCAGTCCTAATTTTTCCCTTCAAATCCTCTAATTATTCCTCATCTCCTAGTTAATGAGGTTTCTAGAAGTGAAAGGCATATACCAGATGCAGCTGATCAGCTGATGCCATGCCTGGCTGCACAAACTCCAACATTCCACTGGGCTTTTCAGTAGCACCTCCCCACGTTGCCTGATTCCCAATCTCTGATCATATCCACACATTTCAAACCCTGCTCTCCTATTACACATCCACGGCTCCCTGCACAGGATCAGAGTGGCTGAGGTGCTGAGGGAGCTCCAGGGAACTCTTTATTCAGCCCCTGCTCCACCAGGGCCACCCAAACCCCTGGGTTGTGTCCAGACAGCCTTTGGGTACCTCCAAGGAGAAAGAGCTCACAGCCTTTCTGGGAAACCTTTCCAATGCTCAATTTTCTACCTCCACTGCCAGTAACTCATGTGGCCCATTTTATATTATTCCAGTGCCACTTGCTGAGCATTCAGTATGAATTTTCCTAAAGATTAATGAGAATGAAAAATCACCATTAACAAGTATCCATAGCAACCTGCCACATCCTTTGTTCCACTGATCATTTCACTTTTTTTCTCAGGGATCTTTTATTTATGCTGGCTACAAGACCATGAAAATTGTGGAAAAAATAATTTCGTCAATAAAACATGGAAGCAAAGAAAATTTTAAAAACTGAAATTAATTCCTCTGTTCATGTGAAACAAACTTTAAATAATGAAATCCACTTATGTAAGAGCATGTAAATCTGCATTGCAGAATCCTGCTCAACCAGAGAACTCTGACTAAATAAATAATCTCGATTCTAAGGGCAAATTACTAATAAAAATAAAATAAAAATCTCAGTCTGACCTACAGGACCACTGGTACCTCCAGTCCAAACACAGCAGACACCATTTCAGCACTCTAAAGAGACTCCCTCTCTTATGGAAAATCCACTTTGTACTGGAGCCAGGAATGAAAGAAAACCTCTTTCAAAAAGCTGGAAGGGGAAAGTCACCTACCCTGCTGTTCCACCTGGCTGGCTGCTGCTCTCTCTGCCTGAAAACTCTGAGCAAGATCTGTTCTCATGTCCTTGGATTTCCTTCTAACAGCTCCCTGTGGTAACCTTGCTTTCCTTCCCCACACACAGTTCCAGGTTTTCAGTCCAACAGACTCTAAGAGCAATTCTGAGTTTAGGACTTGTTTTGGGATACACAAGAGCAAGAGTCCAATGCACTCAGACAGCAGGGACACACTGAAATAACATGACAGGGACAAAATTCTTCAGCCTGGTGATTTGCCAGAAGCAGGAGATCAGAATGACATCTGAGCTCAGGGCTCAGTTTGCCTCCATTCCATTTCTGACACCTTTCTTTTCCTGCTTAACAATCCCCAAATGAAAACCAGCACAAACCACAGCTGCAGCTGTAGGTGTAGGAACCTCTCCTTTGATTTCCTTACAGTGTTTGCAGGCAATAGGCTTCAATTCAAACCCAGGAAATTGCACAGTAGTGGAACATTCTCCTTCATTCTTCAAGAAAAAAGGTATATTGAATTGACTAAAGGAAAGGAAACGCAGAATGTGAATGCTTTGGGTTCCATCTTTCAATCACCACAGCAATTTGGCTGTGCTTGGCTTCAGTACTTTATGTAAACTGAAAATAGGCCAGATAAAAAGTGGTATTAGCCTTTAGAAATTACAGCTAATAATCAATAAATATGTTATAATGAACCATTCCTATCTGTACCCTACAATTGCTGCATACACTGAACAGTTTAAAAGAAATAGCCCTCCTGTAACAGACACCAGATCAAATAAAAATCATTTTAGGGCAATGTCTTGTTAAATGGGCTAAACTAAAGTCTGTGCAAGGCGAGGGTCTTGCATGGCTGCAGGGGCTGTGTATGAAGAGCTGCTGGTTGAAGCAGTCTGATCACCAAACCAAGCCCAAAACCTCAGAGGACACTTGCATTTGAGAGGTACTTCTTGTTTAAATGATCTGAGTTTCTGCCTCCAACTCAACGCCAATGACACACAGGAAGATTCCAGCAGGATTCCCTCCCTTCTTTCCCATTTTAAGTGCCTTGAATTTATTGATAAGGTCATGCCAACAGCACAGACAGAGCTGGGAGGTGACAGTGTACAAACACCAGCCACTTCCAGGGTCTGTATGAGCTCACAGCACCTGGGTTTTCACCAGTGAATAACAACAGTGATGTTCACTTTCACACAAGAACAGGCTCTGACTGACAACTGCAGTGAAGAAAAGGGTTGGGATTTTCTTTTGAGCAGAATGGCAATAGTTAAGCTCTTAACAAAAAACAGGGTACCAGACATTTTCCCTTTTTCAGTGCAGTTCCTTCAATTCAGTGCTCCTGCTTTTGCTTGTAAATGGAGATAAATGAAGCAATTATGTTAATCTAGAATTAATTTTTTACATTTACAGGAAGATGTGAAAATCTGTTTCAAAACAAGAATCTGCTTCATAAGGTTGTTCTGCTTCACATGCTGGAAACAAGAACTTAAGAACCAGGTTTTTCTGTGTTTCCTTTTTCCCTTTTTCCAACTTCCCAGCCTCAGAATGAGAGCGCTCTCAAAGGAGAAACCTTTGGAAATGTAGTGACAATTGCTGATCTCCTTTGCACGTAGTTCACTCTGAAAAATAACTAAAAGAAGTTTGCAGGTGAATGAGGCAGCACAATTCCAGCCTCAGGTTTGTCACTGAATTCTTTTGAAGCACATACAACTTCTGATGCTTTAGCTAATCCTGACACCAAAGAAAACGTCTCATCTACAGTTCAAAGACTGATGTGCAAGCTTGCTTAATATAGCACCTAACTAGAGGACAATATGCCCCATCTCAAAAATACTATTTTGATATTCCTTTTCCTTGTCAAGGGCCCTACTTTGAACAAGGGCTCATTAACCAAGCCATTCATTCTGTCTTTGCAACGAATGTAAAGAGCAGCATACATTCACATCTTTAACAGAAGAAGTTTCTTCCTCCTGAGGACAAACCCAGGAGGTTGTGCCCCAGGGTGCACTTACCCCCCTCCAGTGCCCCCGTTCTTGCTGAAGTGAGTGCGGGGCTCGCTCGACGCCAGCTTGAGCAGCTCGTTCCACTCCCGCTCCCACTCCTCCTCCGTGTATACCAAACCTGACTATGGGAGACAGGGAAATGCTGTCACCTCTCTGCTGCCACAGCTTAGAGCTCCACACATGACTCAGTTCAGTATCTTGGACCGTTAATAGAGTAACGTTTCTACTCAGGTGAAAGAATATTAATTTATTAAAAATATCTAAACGACCAGCTGTAGCACATTCACTGATTTCTCCTGAAATTGGCTCTTCTAGCCACTGCTTAGGAACAGACATCTTCAAGAAATAGCAACATGCTGAAGGTACAGCTTTTAATCAAAATTTGCACATTATTTTAGTTAGAACACTTCCACTCATATTTGGCCACAGCTGTAAAAATCCTAGTTCATGATTCTGGAACATCTTTCCTAAATGCGGTTCTCTCTCTTTTGTGGATTTCATCCACTCATTTTTTAATACTTTTGATAGCTAAATTATACATTTAATTTTCTACAGGTTCCAAAAGCATCTTAGACCTTTCAGGCACATAACTCTGCATAGTTATACCCACAAAGCTACAGACACATGTGCATTGTGATATGAAAATTTTAAATACAAGTATCTCTTTCCCCATACAAAATGGCAGCAGAAGGAATTCGACAGCAATTAAAACTTTCACAGCAAACTTCAGAAGAATGCTTTTAAATTAACAAGGCTGTCTTTAGGCCATACAGACCTCCTTATTCTGCTGAGTCTGCTGCCATCTCCATCTTCTTTTCAGTGCTTCCCTTTCAGCTCCACTTCTCATCATGGTGTAGAGGGCTTTCCGTAAAACAAGGTCCCGGTCGTGAAATCCCCACATCCCTAAAGCAGCACAAGATGACATCCAGTTTTAAAGAAGCTACAGTGAACTAGAAATAGCTAATACATAATTGAAGATTCTCCCTGGCAAATAATTCACTCACTATTTTTAAGGTTTCCAAAAGGAAGAGTCATTGTAAATAGGCTAATGAACAAGAGGGAGTTTTAACACGTTTTGAACTTTGATTAAGGAACAACCAAGGTTTTGAGCTGGTTCAGTGTTTGCTTGCAGGAACTCCAACCTTGCTGCAAGGCGTGGAATATCCAGTGCTCAGGTTGGATTCAGCTGCAGCTGCCAGCAGGCACAAGGATGGTAATGAGCACTGCAGGCACCTCTTGGAATCTCAGGTGGTGCTGGCCCCCAAAGGCCCCAGCTCCTGCACAGCAGGAAATATCCTTTGGCTTCAACACCCAAATGAAGAGACGAGCATTCAAGATGACAGAAAGTCTAAAAATACAACCAGCCACAGGCTTTCAAGTTCATTTTAAGATAATGGAACATCTTTATATGGTTGGGAAGAGTAACCTACACCAAAAGAGAGAAGAGCTGTCCCCAGTCCTGTGGCTACAGACAGTCACATTCCAGTGACCACACTGTCAGCTGCTGGGATCAGGTCAAAATACTCCAAACATTTGCAGAAATTAATGTACAAAATGAAGTAGACAAAGATAAAAGGATCCTTTTCTAACTGCTTCTTTCAACAAGAGGAGTCTCTTCAGAATATTAAAAATCCCAGTGTTTTTAAAAGTCACTCTTTGGAGGAAGATTTTAGCAACTGCAACAAAATCTAGCTTTTCTCATAATAGGTTATAATGCAGAAAGCACATCAAAGACCTTCAGCCTCACTGGTTTCTACTGATCTGCAGAAAAGCTTCAAAAATCTAGTATAATTTATCAATTGGAAATTATTTTAATTCACCCCAAATGCAGTTTCACCTATACTGAAACTCTACAAGGAACTAACAGAGATAATAGCTTGACACTGAGTTCTTGAAACAGCAGAGAACTGTTTGAAGGAAATCAAGAGAACGAATGAAATTCCTTGCACATAATGAGAACAATCCTGCAGAAGCACCAGGAATTTGCCTGTTCCAGACCTGTTAGGCTGGGAACACGAAAAACATAAGGAAAATATAGATCACTGCTGTTTGTGATATATGGGTTTGGATACTGTTCCAGTTACACTTTTATATCCTGAGAAACCTTTTCCTTTCCTGCTTTAGGCTCGAGGGAAACAACACTACAGTGAAATACAAAGAACACACTGCTCCAGAATGAGACTTTTAATGCAAATCTTTGCATCTCACGTGTTTCTGAGCTTTGGCTGAGGACAGAGGAGAGCAGAAGGTTTCCTGGCCAGCTGGCCCTTACCTAGAGAGGCAGCATGCAGGAGGCAGTTGCCATCTCCCGTTGTCGCCAGGGGCAGCAGGCGCTTGCAGCTCGTGCACACTGTGGACCACCAGTTGAGGCGTCCTGGAAAGGAAACTTCTGTTACAGGGGAGAGGGGCAGGAGCAGGGCTCTGTACAGCAAACTCAGAGCAGAGGGGTAGCCATGAACATCCTCTTTAGCAAATAAGCTTAAATGTAATGTCAGAAGTCAGAACTGGGAAGATTAGAAACGAGGCATGTAAACTATTCTTTTCATGGATCTGGAAAAGAAGAGAGCATCTTTAATTAATTTGCATCTTCCAGTCTCATTTGCTGCATCCAGGGATGGATTTCCAAGGAGTTTATCATAATTGTGATGCTGGAATGATTTTTGTCCATACTTGCAACCTTTTACTTAGTTTAATACTCAGTGTTTTTAAGTGTTCTGCAGGCCCTGAGCCTGAAGAGCCCAGAGCTGCAGAGCCAGGGACACCAAACATTCTGCTGGCTCAGGAAGCCAAGGGCCTCTGGCAGGACAGATTCTGGAAACTCGAGCTGAGCCCAGCCCAGCCCCAGCATTGGGCTCCCTTGTTGGATCTGGGCTGTGGAAAGTCTAGAACTGGTGTGTGTGACTGACGGGGGTGCATTTGCCACGCTGGCACCTGGGGGAAGTGGATGCATCAAACGGGATCCTGATTCAAATCCTGAGGGAAAGACCCCAACCCCTTTAACCATGCCTGGCTGCATTTTCCTAACACCAGGAAAAGGCATCAATTGACATTGGCCTTCCACATGCACATGACTGATTACATTAAGGAAATAAAGGGATTTTTCTTTTGTCAAAAGATATGTACGTGGTAATAAAGGTAGGTTACTATAAAGGTAAGTTTATTAAGTAAATTATTTCAATCAGATGGTTTGTTTCAACAGCTGACTCTCCTCCCATTTCCCATAGCATAAATCATTATTAGATCTACTAAAACCAACAGCCACACTAGCAGAGAATTAAACTGACACCGAAGCATAGCCCAGGGGGAGTATAGAATGTGGCCTTTCTCTTAGGGGAATACTTAGAGAATCACTTGATTATAAACCAGAGACGGGTTCTGGAAAAGCCTGGCAAAAGGACAGATATTCCATGAAGAAATAAGTCATGAATACTTTCCCTGCCCAAGCCCACACTAAATAGGTAATTCCTGACACACAGGTTGCCAGTGGCAGCAAACTCGAGTGTTAAATCTTGGTTAAAAGGTCATGAGAGCACTTCTAAGGGAAAGCAAGCAAATGGGGGTAATTGTGTAACATCTCTGGGGATGAGGAAGAGCCGATGATTAACAGGGATGAGCAGAGCTGGTACATTTCCCAAGACATGGCAGGTCTGTGGGTAATGCACAAATGAATAATTGGATGAATAATGCATTAGGCAGGATTTTTCTCCCCCAGTTTCTTGACAGGGAAGCTGAGAGGAAATAGCATCTATATATTTGTACAGACAGTCTTGCATTTAAGGTTGAACCCCCAAAACAGAAGTTCAAATGGCTATTAAATATCTCTCCATTAATAAGTTTTCATTACAAAATTATACCGAAGTTTATTTGTAACTAAAGGTAATACACATTAGGGGAAAAATAGTGCAGCAATATTTATGATGTACCCCAATTACTTGTTTTGGGTACTGAGAACTGTGAAATGAAATTCCAATTAGTCAAATGGGTTAAGAGTACCACACTGTAAAGATGCACAGCAGATCAATAGGCACATCTGGTAATCCTCAAATTATTTTAGCAGCTGATTTGTAAATGCACAATACCTCAGAATAGGCTTATTGAGTTCCAAATTAAATATGCAATAAAGAAGCTTAACTTAAAGCACTATTAGACAGTCTTTGGAAATTGCAAGATCATTTTTAGCAACTCCTGCATCTGTGAAATAACAACTTACCACCTGTTTTTAGCAGAATGCTTTGGTGGAACCATATTCAGCAAGAATTTACACCAAGGTGTGGTATAAAGCATAGTTAGAAGACCTAAAAACAGATAGACCTTAGGTAGGACTTAAGAAAATAATGAGTGGCATTGCTTAACTAACACCTATTGGTGAGAAATGTCAAAGTCTGGTGTTTATGAATATTTTAACAGGAGGTTTCTATAAAATTCATCTTCCATCAAGTGCATTCTGCAAAAAGCATTTGGGGGCTTGGTGAACATCACAAAGCTTATGGCTGGCTGAAAAAATAGCGGATATGGGTTTATTATTGGATTATAACAAAAAAGTGGTGCATTTTCATTTTTCAAATATATTGCTTATAGTGGATCCCTTTAGGGAAAAAAAAAAGGAAGTGGAGCTTAAATTAAAAGTGAGATCAAACATTTTCACAATTTTGGTGGCTTGGTTTGGGGGACATGAAGCCCAGGCTTAACAGCCTGTTACTGTTTGCTTTGGCTGTAGCTGTATAAAATGCTTCTTAGGAAAAAAAAAACCAAACAAGAGCACAGAAAGAAAAGTGTAGGAAAACAGTTCTTGGACTTTCATACAGTATACTTGTATTTTCTGTATTGAATTATCTTTCAGCACTGCCTTAGAATTGGTTTTCCTTTCAGTTAAAAACACTGTGTTAGACCAGCCATTCCTCTGTTTCTTAAAAAACAATTCTTCAGTACAGCAGAAGTTTCCATAACATCTCTCTTTGTGTCAACCCACACATTAACAGCACACAGGGGAGCACATGTCTATAACAAAAATCAACTTGCTGCAGCAAAATATTTAGAATTCTCAAATTGCTTTCACACAGACTTCATTTAATACTATCAGTACCTGGAGCCATCCTCTGCTGAAGAACCACAGTGATTACTGCCAGAGCTCACAGGGATCAGTCTGCCCATTACTCAGAGCTGACCTCATTCCAATTCTGCCAATAATCAATAGCTGAGTTTACAACATGGACAAAACCTCGAAATGTTTTTATGAATGTGATGCAGTCTATCCTTTCAGAGGAATATTTGGAAAGCAATCATATTAAGGAGTAAATAATACACTGCATCAGTGGGGAGTAAGTAAATCACACTGCCTTTCTCTGGGCCTTTCCTCTATCACCCCACACAGCACTTTGCAGCAAATTGGGAATTTTGTTCCGAGTTACAGAACAAATACAGATAGGATGTAACCAGGACATTCTGTCACATACAGATGCCAAGTGAGCAAGAGTTTAAGCATATTTTAAACCCATAAAAACCTTACAAGCTTTCACAGACACCCAGCTCATATGGCCACTTCAGAACACACATGTGACAGTGACAACTTTGCTCTCTGGTAGTTCCAAGCAAATTTCCTCCTCCTTTTGCCTAATCAGCTTCTCTTCTATTTCTTTTCTCTTGAAATTCATGGCATTATACCCAAGCACACTCCCTCTTTCTTTAACATCACCCCCAGCCTCAGCTACAAAAGCTACTGTCCTTTATGGGATTTGGTTTGAAATAGATTTTAGGCTCTTTGCAGGGACTGCACCTCATCTGTTAGGTTTTTTATGTCATTGACCTAACCATAGTCAAACTGTTGGTAGGAGACAATAAAATGTCTAATACTATGTGGCTTTCCTATTAATTCACTCTGTTCATTTGGTACAACAAATAAAACAGTCAGGAAATTGAATATCTTTACATCTAAAACAAAGACAAAAGGTTTGTTTCTATGAAGCCTTACATGATTTTCTTAAGCAAACTGTTTGAACTGTTTAACTTACTTGAAATACAGAAGTGTTTCCCAGGATGTTCCAGGTTATTTGAGTGAAATGCTCACAAAGTAAACTAAGCCTATGTAGGCCACAAGAATACCTGTGATCAAAACCCTGAGTACTGCAAATAGTCAAACCCTCTCCTTTCCAGGATGCAAGAGGCTCTGGGGATGAAGGGACTGTTCCAGAGCGTGTCAAGTTACTGCCCTAATTAACGTGAAGAAAAGAATAAATGATTTATTCTAATTTTCAGAGATATTTGAGAGAGGAATGCTAAGAGGCAGCAAATTTGGTAGTTTCTGCAGTCACTTCAAGTTCAGCTCTGTATGGATTAGAGGATGTCAGCTCTAAATTCACATCTTCTCTGATTTTAAGGTCAGAAAGCCTCTGTGCTCCTCTAGTTCACACCAGACTCTAAAGGCTGTATTTGCACTGAGGCAGGTAGGCCATCAGTGGTACCAAGGAATCTTCTGATATCTTGGAATTGGGAGGCTCTGGCAGAGCTGCCAGAGGAAGAACCAGCCCACTTTTTCCCTGTCCTCCTTGGGTTAGCTCTTAGAGAAACTGGATATATTTCTGGGTAGGTGACTTGCAGTTTTCATGCTTCATAGCTGCCTGGTAGCATTCCTACCTTATTTTACACTGTTATTTCTCCCAGAAAAAAAAAGCCTTCTGAACACTGCTTGGGGTTCTTTTGTTTGTTTGTAGGTTTTGTTTCTTTTTCCTTAAGAATGTACAGTTTGAGGCTATAACCTAAGTATGTCTGGCTTTTCAATTACCAAAGGCAAAGAAAAGCCCATGACACCTCCTAAGTACTCAGTGGGACAGCAGATGCACTCAAACCAGAGATGCACTTTATCAGTTTGGGCTCACTCAGAGCACCAGGGCTGGAGAATGAATCTCAGATCAATCCAGAGAGTTACACAAGCCAGTAGAGCAATCCACACACAAAAGAAGCAACTGTCTATTCCAGATCCCACAAGCAACCATGAAATCTGATTTTACAACTCTTTTATATCACCAGGGCTGGGCATTTCACTATACAGATGTGTTCATTTCATGGTTCATTAGCACTCCTGCTGTTTCATAAGGCACCAATACTCATTTTAAATAGATTTCTCCATGTCCTTCAAAATTGGCTTAAAACTTTAAGCTACTAATAGATGTGAATTAACATTAATTTTAAATATCTACACTTTTTTCCCTATGGTAATACTGAAGTATTACTTTACAATTATGTAGTTTCTCGTAACAAAAATAATAAATACATATTTAGAAACTATTTTGTCAAGCTGCAGCAGAACTTAATGTTTCATTTCACAGTCACTGGAATGTAATTTCCTCATGAGAACTGGAAGTACCAACACCCTTTGACCATCCAGACTCATGTCCCTCTCTAGTGCATGATTTCCCCATCAGTCTTTCCTTCCTCCCCCAATTTGTGAGTTTTATTAACTAAATTGGACAGTTTTTTCTATAATGTTTGAAAAGAAACAGAGGAACTGGGATATGTGTCCTTTGGCCAAGAACACAGTAGTTGCTTTTACTCTCTGGCTTTTATTTCCCAGGCAGGATTTGCAAGCTCTGGAAGTGAAGCCGAATTAGAAATGTCAACCCAAATGTTGGATTGGCCACCTACTGATACCCCTGGGGACATTCACCTGCTGACAGACACCTGAGGTGCTGACAGACACCTGAGGTGTCCCCCACTGCTCACAGACACCTGAGGTGCTGACAGACACCTGAGGCTCACCCAG
>JAHLSL010000053.1:4777846-4794808 GCA_025920805.1 Petroica traversi | reverse complement strand
CACCTGAGGTGCTCACCCAGCTGCTCACACACACCTGAGGTGCTCACCCAGCTGCTCACACACCCCTGAGGTGCTAACACACCTGAGGTGCTCACACACCCCCGAGGTGCTCACACACCCCTGAGCTCACCCAGCTGCTCACACACACCTGAGGTGCTCACACACCCCTGAGGTGCTCACCCACCCCTGAGGTGCTCACCCACCCCTGAGGTGCTCACCCACCCCTGAGGTGCTCACCCACCCCTGAGGTGCTCACACACCTGCCTGCTCCAGGGCAACCATGGTGGCCTGCTCGATCAAGTCCCGCTCAATGAAGCTCCTGAAGTCCTCGCTGTACACGCTCAGGTCTGGCAGCTGGAATGTGTAGATGGGCATCTCCAAAGGGAACTGCTCATTGCTGCAGTCATTTGCTACATGGGAGCGAGCAAGGGACACTATGGCTGAGCTGGCATGAGAAATCCCTCTGGAGAGACGCTTTTCTGCAGAGAAACCAAACTCAAGTTACAGCCTGTACCACAGCATAAAAGGCCAGGGATGCCAAAGCACATTCATTTCACCAGGAATTTATTCCACTTCTTGTTTGCTGCCTTTTTCAGGTTATTTCCCTACTGTAAAAGATTGCTTGTTTCTATTACTGATCCCTTTGGCAAGTCAGAGGTACTTGACTCTCCTTCTAGCAAAACAGAACTGCAGAAAATGTAACAAAATATGAAAGACAAATATTAGCAGAACATTTTTTCTTGATGTATCTTAAATTTTCAAAGATTCATTGGAAGAAAAATTTCTTGACAGACAGATGATAATCAATTAATGTTTTGAACTCCTAATTAAAGATTTTGCCCACACTACCAACTGCACTCACTAAATAGCAAATGGACATTTCAGTGCAAACTGTATCCCAATGGGGCATGGTTTTATCAACTGTGCTGCTCTTCCACCCTTTATTTGTATTCAGTGCTTTAAGAAGTCAGAAGCACCACAGTCCTTTTTCTTCTCATGGGAGTCAGGAATTTTTAAAAAACTGTACTGAAGCTCTTAAGTACTGATTTTTCCTGTTTAATATGAGGGAAGAGCAGCAGGAGAAGGTAAGCCTTTCTGTTCCCTTTATTGGCTCCACAGAAAGCCATCACCAGGCTACTGCTGTTACCTACCTACACCACAAACTGTCAGACCTGCAGATTGATTTTGGTGCAAACTACAGCTTCTTGAGAAATTCATAGAAAAAACTGCAGTCCAACAGTCTGAGTGTGAGACAGCTGAAATAAAACCCACAAGAGGTCCGCAAACAAAAAAGCAAATTCTAATGCTTATCATCTTGTACTGGAAATTAACTGCTAGAGGTAGTTGACTAATTTTTCTTAAGGTTTCAATTTCTATTCAGCAGGGGATAGGAGGCAGTTTCTGTGGAACCATAAAAGAATGACATTTTAAAGCTGAAAGTTATTCATAGCCTTCATACATCCTATTCACACACTGTGAGTAAGAATGCAAAGAGTGAAATACAGCTTTTTAAACCTTTTTGTTTGTTTGTTTCAACAAGCACAGAAAACTACATACAAGAGTGGTCTGTGACACCCTCTAATTAACTCCTTTCACGAGTACCACAGGACTGCTTGGGGGACAACATATTTTGTGCTTTAATCACAGATGAAAAAAAACAACTTGCAGAACTGAGGCAGAGCTCACAACCACCAAAACACCAAAACCAGGGTCCAGCAGGAGCTCTGAGCCCCGTGACATTGACACAGCCCCCAGGCACAGGTCAGAGACCCTGCTGTCCCCAAAGCCCTGCAGAGGAGCTCTTACCTTGGGCTATGTCATCCTGCCTCTGCAGGCAGGGCCTGTCAGCCTTGGTCACCTGGGGAGGCTGCTCTGGCTCCTGCTGCTTGTAGAAGCTGCCCTCGTTGAACACCTGGGGCAGGTTGGCCGTGTGCACCTGCCGAAGCTGCTCATAGTCACTCAACGCTGCTGTCAGGTCCCAGTTCTTGCCTGCAAAACAGCAAAGCAGCATCTGCTGAGCCCTGTCTGTGCAGCAGCCACCCCAGCAGCCCTCCTGGGCCCAGCCATCCAGCCTGCAGCATCCCAGCACAGCAGCACTGGGGGAAAGTGGCAAAGCCAGCTACCAGGGAGGAAATGCCACCATCTGCTCCTCTCATCTCACTCACAATCCCAAAATCTATTGTACCACAGGAGGTGATCAAGGATAGCTTTTCCCTTGCTCAGATTCCAATCAAATGGCACCAGAAATCAGCAATTTAAGATGAACTCTAAATCCCACTGAGAGGGAGCAATGATTTACAATTGTGTGGTTGTATTAATAATAAATAATAATTAGGAGCAATGATGGAAAGATAAGAGTGATAGTGTCATAGCCCAAAAGAGTGAGAAACTTTATCTTTCATTTGCAGAACAGCTAGAATGAGAACACAAAATACTTTAGGCCTCTTTATCTCATACATGACAGAACTTGCTCTCTTAGAGACTTTAAAAGCCCTTTAGTAAGCAGATAATATGACAGTGTTCTGTACCAAAACATGCAGCAGAAACTCAGCTGTGGTTCCATGTCTGTGGGAGCTGCTGTGTGGAACCTGCCAGCACAGAATCCCCTACAGGATTTGCTTCCACCTTCCACTTCTGCATATTGCTCTGCCCAGCAACCACAGAAGACAGGCCAATATTCAGAGATGCACAAGTCTGTCAAATGCAGGTGGTGAAACAGGACTTGTCATTCTCAAAAAAACCATGGAAAACATGTTGAGATGTCTGCCTGCTATTTTCAAAATAATCCTGCTAAGTTAAGATACAGAGATGTCTACCATTCTCAAGGACTTGTTTCTAATTGGAGAATTATAGATATTTAATAACAAGAAAGAGACCCTATAAATTATATGAGACTTTCACAGCATTCCACAAGCACTTCTCCTGGGAATTCAGCAGTAACCTGATTCTGACTAATACATGATTTATTACACCATAGAAAGTTGTCATTTTATGTACTTTGGGAAGCTACATTACCTGAGTAGCAGTTAAAGATAACTTACTCACTTACACCAAGGAGATAAGCTAAATATAGTACAAAGCAGTTTTAAACAGATAAAAGAAAGCCTTTTACTGTTACAGTCATATCTGGGAAGAACAAAAACCTAACTGAAGAAGGAAAAAATAGCACAAACAGCTGGTACCTACAGGGGTGAGCTCAACTACCTCAGGTTTTGAAATAAAAACAAAATTCTGAAAGGAGAATTGGTATCATTGAGTAAGAATGTTATCCAGCTCCTGAGCAGACTATAATATAAACCACCACGTGAGCCATTCAGAATTGCTCTGTAATGCTGTAATCTCCTATTAGAAAGCCTGTAGGACAAAATGTAAATTCAGTGAAAATTGTCAGAGATCCTGGAACAAGAACTTCAGTTATTGCCAGCATTTGTTCACTAAAAATCCCACGTAGAGTGAATGGCTGTAATCCAGTCAGGGCTCTGCTCTAACTTTACACAATCCCAAATAAATTACACAACCCAAACAGAGCCATAAGTGTGTTCCCAAAACTGATCAGTGTTTGGAGTAAGAACTGCTTTTATGTGGTGCTGGTTTTAAGCGGCACTTTAAACACATTTTTCAATTCTTCTTCTCAACCATAAAAACAATAAAATATTAAAAATTAAAAAGTGAAAGTGACAATAAATAATTCTAAGAAATGCAGCTTTAAACAAAACATTTTTCTAGTATTGGCAATGCTACAAACCCAGGGCTATGTGACCCCCAGGAACAACCTGGATTCATTGAGTACAGATCCCTGAGCAGCAGAACACAGACAGCATTTCTCAGGGTATTCCCTGCAGCTCTCCTGCTCAGGATTTTTGCATGTTTAAATTCTGAAGCTAACAAAAATCCCAGTGCACGTGCTCAAAGTGGCTGCTGTGTGACAGGGCTTTAATGGACGTAAGAGGAAAGCAGAAAATCAGTAGACTCACAGAAATCCCACTGGCCTCAGTTTTAAGCCAATGCAATCATCTTATATAAAAGCTCTGTCATAAAAATTACACTGAGCCTTTGGAGTGTTGCATTTAAAACTGGACTGCACAGTGGCTCTTGAGTTATGCTCCATGGTACATTGTACCAATTATTTTAATATAGACTTAAAACCTCACAAAAATTAAAATTTCTATATCTAACACAGAAATACTGTATTTTCAAATCTCTCCATATTCCTGGAGTTGTCCCCATCTCCTAAACAGAAGCATCAATTCAATACCAAAGCCCTAAACTTCAGAGAACCAACACAGGAAATTATGATTGGACTCACTTTCCCCAAATTTTTCTGGAGCCTCCAAGCATTGAAATGCAAGAAAAACATTCAACCAAATTAACGAACATATTCAGCACTTTCACATCTCCATGAAATAGTGGTTTTGAAAATTAGCCACCCTCACTGACCAGCACAAGTGTTCCCAGCCACCCTCACTGACCAGCACAAGTGTTCCCAGCCACCCTCCCCACTGGAAAGATGGAATGTTTCCCCCTTTGCCCCTCAAAGATCATTTCATTCTAAACCCTCTGCCATGGACAGGGACCCTTCCACTGTCCCAAGGTGTTCAGAGCCCTGTCCAGCCTGGCTTGGACACTGCCAGGGATGGGGCACCACAGCTTCTCTGGGCACCCTGTGCCAGGGTCTCACTCCCTCACAGAGAAGAGATTCTTCCCAATATCCAATCTAACCCCGTCCTCTTTCAGTTTGAAGCCATTTCCCCTTGTGCTGTCACTCATGCTCTTGCCAAAAGCCCCTCTCCAGCTCTCTTGGAGCCCCTTTAGGTCTGGAAGGTGCTCTAAGGTCTCCCCAGAGCCTTCTCTTCCCCAGCAGCCCAAGGGTGTCATGGCAAAGGTGCTCCAGCTCTCTGAGCATCTCCATGGCCTCCTCTGGACACATCCTGAGAGGTCCAGAGGGAGCAAAGCTGGATGCAACACTCTAGGTGGGTGTCACAAGAGCATTCTCCAGCACTGTAACCCCAGTAACACACATGACATTATTTAATCCTTGACTTTTCTGCTTTGTACTGTTTTGGCTAAAATATTATAGCTTAGTGGGGTTGTAACAGTTAATAAATCTGTTGTCTTTCACTTCTTAAATCAGTTATAATGAAAACCAAGAGGATTTTATCATTAATTAGTAGGAAAAACAAACACGCAACTATTACACAGTTCTCCTCCCCCCCCTGCAAGCTTTCAAATATCCACCTACTCCAATATGTTAAAAAGAACATTGGAAAGGTCACCAGAAATTCCTGATTTAATGATAAATAAAATGCTGGAAAGGATGCAATTTGAGATAGGGAACTAGGAAAGATCTAAACAGTAAGAACCACCATGAAAGACATCTTGCAGCAACAACATGGACAGACAGGACTTCAGCAAAAGAAATGTTCAGAGGGACAGGAAAAGCTGCCTGGAGTGAAACAGGACCAGTGGGCCCAATGGGACACAGCCATTATGGGACAACACCCATAATGAGTTCAACAAGTTCACTTTCAGTTAGAGAAGAATCATCTGAGGAAGCCACTGAGCATCAAGACAGTATCTATAAAATGTACCTGTAAAAGCAACTTGAAGGCAACATAGAAACACCCCAGGCTAACGCAAAGAAGTTTGTTTTTACAAAACAACTGCTAATAAAGCAATCCTCATCAAGTTCAGTTTAAATGCAGGTACTTTTTCATGTTTGGTATGAAGTAGATTAACAAATATTTACAGGCAAAAGGTAAGAACTTCAGACCATCTATTTTCCTTCTGAAAAACTAATATACAACATTAGGATAAAATTAGAGCATATGCTTTAAAACAAGGTGTAATTTTGGTCCATGCTCTCAAAGGAAAATAATTCAGCAGGGCCATTTTGTTAACACATGTCTTGTTTTCTGCTAGAATGCAGAGTCACTCCATACTGAACAGGCAGCTGAAAATGACAGTTCTGCTCCCTGTCATTGGTAGCAGCTCAGCTTCCCCTTCCCATTGCCAAGCCTTTCACAAAGGAACTAAAAAAAGAACCATCTGAGGGAGAGGAGAATAAGAGACTATTTTGGGGGTGTTAGTTTTGTACACTCAATCACATGACAGCACTGTAAACGTCTCTCTCCCTCTCTATGAATTACATATTTTTGTTTGAATCCTGCTTGTACATGTTATTCTTTGAGGAGATGTCTCTGTACTTCAGTTCTGTCTTGTTCCATGGGGTCAGCCACCTTTACTGCTCACATTTCATGACTGGAAAGCCAATCTCCCAGTTCCTGAGTCCATGTTCAGCTATGTATTCCTCAATTAAGTGCTATTTGAAGCTGGAAATAGGCAGCAGTTGTTTCTATATAATGGTGAAATACCACATCATTTATATAAATAAATGAAACAATTTATACAATTCAAATGGCAACTTTTGAGTTTAATATATTATTTTTTAATCAGTTTGCAGTATTATTATTTCACAAATCTTTCAATATCTGATGGTTGCCTACACTGTTGGCATTTTAAAGTATTTCATCCCATGCCTTCCCCCTCTATTCCAGGGGTCACTGCCTGCACACCTGCAGCTCCCTGAAAACTGAGCTGCTTTCTCCTCATTTATCAGTAATCTCTGAGTCCATCCACACCTAAGCCCTGGCACTGTGAACCACTTGTTTTAAAGATGAAATTATCTTCTTTAAGGGTTTTCTTTCTGCCTTAGGCCACATTTTAAACAGATTATACATAAACACTCCAAAGAGCATTACTCTTATTCTGTCTGTGAGGTGCCATCCAGACTATCCAGGAGGGAAAGGAACAGGAATGTGCCCTCCTCCTTCCTGGACACTGGGGGAGTTGGAGCTCACACAGTTGAAGAGAAATCAATTCTCCATCATGCAGAGCTCTCTATTTAAGAACTTTCCCAAAGCTTTGTGAGGCAAAGGAGTTTTCCCAGTGCCCAGAAGGTGCCTTGCACACACAGAGGTGACATCTGTAGATTCTTGCAGCTGATCTCCTGTTTCCCTGTGACACAAGGCTGATCCATTTCTGAATTCACTCCTGCCCAAAGCAGGATACACATCTGCCAGCACAGGCTGCTTTTCAAACTGTTTTGCTGAGCCTGTTGTTTCTTTCACCTGGCTCTCATTTATTGTCAAATTGCTCTGTCAATATAAACCACTCAAGTGAGGGCTTTATTTTTTTAGGCTGTTTTTATATAAACCAGCAAAGGCTGAGAATGAAAGGCTGGAAAGGGAGACCCACTGAAGGTTCACAAAATGTAATTTCTACTCTCCATCACCTCACATACACAAGAATGCTTTCAGACCTTGAGAGCACATAAACAAGGTAAAAACCTCAGGAAGTGGCAAACGGTGTCTCAGAGATAAGAAACAAAACATGAAAGACTCAGTAAGTAATCACCCAAAAACGAAAGCAAAGCTGGAAAATAACATTTCTAAGGAACAAATAGTTTAGCATGTGTGTACAATCCACCAACACAGAACTGTCACAGCTAATGAAACATAATTGAAATGTATGGATATTAATTTCTAATTAATTTTAAATAGCTGTAAGCATCTTAATAAATATGGAAGTCCGATATTAGACTTTTATACCAGATACCAGCCACAAAAATGTTATATAACTATTATTTTTTTTAATCTCTTTGCCTCTTCATTTCAAAAGCAGAATGGACACTTTCAGAAAGACACATGTCAAACACAACCAGCAGAATGTTTTCTGAGCTAGTGAGACAAGCAGCTGTGCTCCATAAAAAGCTCAGCAGAAGAAAACTGCAGGGATTTTACCAGCAGGATAGGCAGAGTATAGAAACACCAAGTGAGCCAACATTTAGGACAGCTTGTGGCAATGTAGAAAATCTATATGCAATGTATAGATTTTTTAGCTATTAGCACAACATTCAGTGTGTGTTTAACTCACCCATTTGTTGCTAGGATGAAAAAACATATTGTGCACAACTGTGCTGTGGATGTAGCAGGACATAATCAATGCAAAATAATTAATATGTTAAAATAATTGGATAAGGAAGCAGAATTTGGTATATCCTTGGTTATCTATAGGCTAGTGAAGGAAATTTCCCCCAAGATGAACAAAAGAACCAGCATTGACTCTGAAAAGGTGGTGTTACTCCATAGGAGCACAATGTGAAAATTCAGTCTGAGCAAGTCATAACAACAGAATTTTTGAGTGGGCCAGAAAGAGCAAAGGGCTATGGGATCATAGAAGAGCTGACCAGAACCTGTGATTACATGGAAATTAAGGCCTACACAAGACTTCTTTGGCTCCAAGTTCACTATGACAGCCATTTTTCAGGCTAAGAACAACCAAACCTTGACATTCCTGGGCAATACTTGTGCACACCCGTTATCAAAGCTTGATTGTAACTGTGGACATCATCATTCCAAGGCCAGGTACAAGGCACTGGCTCCAGCCTGTGCATGGGCTGGGGGTTGCTCTTCTGAATGTTGTTTGTATTCTGGTTAAGAAGCTGCTCCATGGATTTCAGTGCTGCTCACACAGAACTGACACACTGTGATAGCCAAAGTGCTGTGAGGGTGGCAGTCTCTGTTGTGTCTTGTAAACAAATGAGAAACCACTCCATCAATTACTGTCTCCCAGCACAAGATACAACCAGGGTTAGAAGCTGTTACACCAAATGTAGCTACAGCCACAAGTGCTGAAAGGTTTCTCTGAGCACATCTTGTTCAGAACTAGCAACAACCCCTTTTACTTGGAGCAATTCCTGTGTAGGAGGAAATTATTTGGGGCGGATGCATTTGTCTATTAGCCTGTCAGAATAATTAGACTGTTTATTGCTTATTTCTTTGTTAGTGTGTTCCATATGAATCTATTGGTCTACAGAAATGAGAAGTACAATACAGAGAAACTCTATTTGATATTTATTTGAAAGCACTGCTCTTTATAGAAAGAAAAACAATGTAAATAACTCTCCTGAACGACCTCTGATGTGTAGGAACTCTTTGAAATGTTAGCAATGCTCTATCAGCACAATAACTGACAATCTGTCCTGATACAGCTGAGAAAAATCTTCTCATGTTCTTTTTCTAAAAGACCATCAGACTGAGGTTAGGTGAGAATGACAGGTTGATCAAATCAGTCAGACAAAACAGAGGGCTCTTAGACATAGCAAGCCTATGCTAATATTCCTTGCTAGGTATTCCAAGGTTTTATTTCAAGTATCAGATGACTTGGGAAATGCTGCAACATTGTGTGCATCTCTGTGTTAATAATCTATTACTGAAAAGCCCAGAGTAAAGGAAGAACTTACCACAAAATAAAAAACTTTCAGCACACATAAAGTGAAACAGCTCTTGCAAAAGGAGATACATAACACAAGGTATACTTTTACATGTGCTGGAGCTGTTCAGTAGTTACTGTGATTTAACACAATTTCTTAGAGCACGTTAAGATAAAAATAAAAAAAAAAAAGCAAATCCCAAACCTCTCAGGCAGCAAGTCCAGTATGGAAGTTTCAAGCCTGCAGAACCACCTTGCAATTTTAAAATAGCATCTACTCATTTCCAACCTCTCATCCTCACAATTATTGTTAGCCTACATGAGAAGAAATGAACAAACCCAACTACTATGAAATGCCCTCAAACATCAATGGTGCCTTTCCACTTTTAAGCCTCCAAACCTAAAAAAACTACAACAAAATAAATAGAAAGTTATTTTTCTGATACAGCTTCTTATTTGTTTTTCAGCTTAGCCACTAAGCTCCCATGCTGTGAAGTTCAGGTATGCATATTAAGCACTGTGACCTGAAAATACCTCTGGTGTCTCTATCACTGTACAGTAAATCCATTTCAGACTAAACTTCAGACTAAACATAGTGACCTCAGAAACTTTTACAACTACTTTCAGGCAGCTGAATGTGAATTTTCACCTCCCTTCTCTCACTGGCACATAAGCATTTAGGGCTTGACTCTTAGTAACTGAAAACACAGCCATCTAATACTAAGAAGTTTTTAAGACTTTTGTTAAAAACACCTGTCATAGTGTCATCTATGGTTAGCTTATTACAAGAGGTGACTTGGTAAAAACACTAAGAACTATCAGTTTCCAGAGACAGAGCAGAGCTATGAGAGGTTCTGGGTTTAAGCAAGCAGTGAGCACAGGAAAGGGCTGTGTCCCAAGGTTTACCTTCCAGTAAGTCTCTTGCCAGACCTGGTTCTGCCCCTGTGGACCGAACAAAGTCTGACAGGACTGCATCCATATCAAGAGTCATGTGATCATTCAGAGGTGCTGCCAGACATGCAGCAGCAGCTGGAGTCACTGGGTGCCTAAAAGGTCTCCATCTGCCAAGGAGAAAGAGAAACAGGGTTTAGAACACACTCCCAGGTGATGTAAACCACATTTTTCCTCTACTGCCCAAACAAGACTATTAAAAAAGCTAAAACATACAAATTACTGCATATTAAAATAAACAGAATTTGTCATCCATCTCTGCCTTAGCCTAGAGCTGCTGATCACTCATACTGGAATGTTTTGTCTATCCTAATATTTCATATTTTTATTGATTTTTTTATGTGCAGCTCGTAAATAGCTTTGCAACTTGACTCCATTTCAGCTCCATTTTCAACAAGATGGGTTTATTCAAAGCACAATCACCATACCATTGTCACTGCTCCTAAACTGAAGTTTAGCAAGGATTTAAATGTCTAGAGCTCTGCTGCCTTACTGATTCTAACACACACAGCTTAGGATTTGTGCTTTTATTTGCCTTGCCAATAGAGCTTCTGTAATTTATAGATCCTCTGCTGTGCTGGTCTGGCTGGGATGGAGATAATTTTTTTCTTTCCTTTTCTAGAACTGTGGCTAAACCAGTGTTTATAATAGCTGATATTATAGTAATTTATGAGGTTTATTTGTTTCATTTTCATTTATTTGTGATCACGGCTGTAGCTGCTGGAATATTTTCACTGTGTTTATGAGCAGCCTGTGGGGGATAATCTCACCAGGGTGCTCTCCTGGGGGCCTGATCACCCAGGGACCTCCTAGAAAGCAGATCATGTTTTGCCCCAAGTGAAATGTGATAATGCCTGGCATGGGAATTTTTCTTGCCAAATCCATGGCTAACAAAAATATATCTGCTTTACTGCATTTTGCATCCACTTTTCATTCCTGAAAACAAGAACCTCCTCCTTCTAGGCAATGCTCTTTACAAAAATGAAATAGAAATTTAAGCAGGCACAAGAGAAGTTGATGCTAGGCAAACTATTAAAACAGCTGGAATTTAAAACACAGTCATCCTAAGCATATTTCCATACTTCAACCCTGCCTGCACTGCTGCTGAAATAGTGCAAAGCAAAGAAAACAGGATGGAATTAAACAATACACAACGTAAGGAAAAGGATATGTTTTACTTTCATGCTTCTTATTCACCAGTCAAAGTTTACCTTTGAGCATGAATTGGATTTTTCCTGTTGATTCCTCCTCACAGGCTCAATTGCAACTTTACCTCATGCCAAGGGTAAGGACTGGCATGGAGATTTTCTATTGGCAGCAGATGATGTTGGTTGGCTCTTGCTTGCACCACAGCTACAGGGAAATAAACTGTGAAAGAATTTGGAAACCAATTAATTTCACTGTCCCCCACATGAAACAGTCCTTTCCTGCTTCATGTGTTATACCTTTGCTTAGAAATTGCCTTTTTCTTCAAGAACTTATCCCTGCTACATTGCAAACATCACTTTCCTCTGCTCCAGGAGGGTCCCTTCTCAGCCTCATCCACGGGGACAGGCCACTAAACCCAACTCAGCCCAGCAAACAAAGTTTGTGGGATATAAAATCACAGAATCATAGAATTGTTACAGTTGGGAGAGACCTTTAAGATCACAGAACCAATGAGGCTGGAATAGACCTCAGAGATGATCAAATCCAACCCATGGCCTGACACCACCTTATCAACCAGACCAGGGCAGTAAGTGCTGTGTCCAGTCTTTCCTTAAACACCTCCAGGGATGGTGACTCCACCACCTCCCTGAGCAGCCCATTCCAACTTGCATGAAGAAATTCCTCCTGATGTCCAACCAGAACCTCCCCAGGAGCACCTTAAAGCCCTGTGACCTTATCCTGCCACTATTGTGTGGGAGAAGACACTGACACCTGTCTCACCACAAACTTCTTCAGGCCAGAGCAGTGAGGTGCCCCTCAATCCCTTTTTTTTCCAGGCTAAATAACTCGAGCTCCCTCACAGCTCCTCATCAAACCTGTGCTCTGTGGGTACCAATTTCAGGATGAAGGTAGATTACACTGGTGCTAATCCTACCCATTTCACACTCATTGTACCACCTTGTTTCACACCTTCTATACTATTTCTTCAACAGTACTGTTATGTTTGGGCCACATGAGGATAGCAGGCAGGTGAGTTTTTCCTCTCTATTCAGCCCTGGTGAGACTTGTCAGGAATGTTATGTCCATTTCTGGATCCACAACACAAGAATGACACAGACATATTGGAGTGAGTCCAGTGAAGGACCACAAACTGCAGTGGAACCTCTGTGCAAGGGAAGCACTTCTAAAAGGGAATCCTAATGAGGATGGGGTAACAGAAGGAAAGCTGGAAATATTGAGGAGATTAGTTAAAAAGGAATGCAGATACTTTGGAAGGAGAACTACCTTAAGGGATTATGGCCAAATTTGACATCTAAGCTCTCTCTCATCTGAATCTGTTCCAATGCAAATGCAGGACAAAAATGCTACTTTTATTTTTAACAAACACTCATACATAGATGCACTGTACTCAACAGCACTAACCTGTAGAAAAAGATCACCAGAGACTGAATACCACTGATTTCTTCAGTGACTACCAAAAAGATGAAATTAATCTTAGCCAGCAGGACGGAAACATATGGATCAAACCAAAGGAACCTGCCAGAGATGATCCAAAGCATTGGTGCATTTCAGACCACCACCAGAAGTGACTCAGTAGTGTAATGAGCATTAATTGAAAATGCACCAGCTGGGCACTCAAGCACAGTCACTGTGTGGGGGCTGCAGTGCTCATAAGTTTGGGGAGCTGAAATGCAGATCAGCTTGGAGAAGCCAATTCATGAGTTGTATCAGAATCAGCATTACTTCAGTATTTTCAGCAGTAAAAAAAGACATCCTTCTCAGAGCTCCAGACAAGACCAATCTGTGCATTTATGACATCATCATCACCTCAAAATTACCACATAGCATCCACGCTCTGGAAGCAGAGTTGGCAGCATCCTCTCTGCATACGTTTGAACTAACACTGTTTTTTTCCTCATGGAAGTTGTTTGCTAAGCCCTCTAGAATTTAGATTTAAAAAAACCAAACAAAACAACAAGAACAAAACCCAACAGAAAAAGCCTTAAAAATTATCTTTGCCAGAAAACGATACTGACTGTGAAAACCCACCCAGACTGAAGTGTAAAAAGTAAGCAAAAAAAAAAAAGAAAATAAAGGATAAATTCTAAAAGAGGCAGTGACTCAGAAGGCAGGTGGCTCTCAGAGCCACTTCTCCCCAGACAGATTTGGTCTCTCCTCACCTAAGGAACCATCAGCACCACCTTTGCTCTCGATGGCTTGCAAAGCATTACCACAACTCACACTTTAAATACACACAGGGAGCAGATCTGACACAATCATTCACCTCACAGCACCTGTCCATGAGCCCCACTGGGTAACATACAGACACACAGACAGCTCTGGCTTTCATTTCTAATGGGTCACACACCACACACAGCTGTCACTTTGAACTGAATGGAAATTGAAACATCTTGGTTGTCAAAACACAGAAAGACCTTGGTTTTCACTCGCTTTCTGGCCAAACTTCTTCCCAAAAAAAATTTCTTATTTATACAGTGCAAATACAAGAGGCAGTGGAATTGGATAATTTTCAAGTATTTAAAGAGGAGATACTGATTACTTTGAAATGTTAAGATGGGCTAATAGGGCTTGAAATCAAATTAGTACAATTTCAGTTACATTTGATCTTTTCTTCTCCTTGAAGTACCTCTCTCTCAAAGCTGAGCCACACTTGGAAGTAAACAGTCTTCACCTGAATCTAAATTTAACTTCTTCAAAATCAAACAGCTTCACCCAGTTAAATGATTGGAAGATTGCTTTTTTTCCTAAAGAAGCTTAAAGAGATGCACGGGGCTAACTAATAAAGCAAAAGCAACCATGTTAAACAAATCCCATGCGTGCAGGACAGACACAGCTGACAAAACCAAAGTGAGGAACAGAGAGAAAACACTGGACAAAGCCTCAGGAAGACAGAATGACTGAGCTGCAACCAAGATCTTTCACTTCCCTGATTTTCAAAGAAAGGATGAAATAAGCACCATGGATAAGACCCTCAGTTTGGGTGCTCTGGGAAGCCAGTGGAGAGACACCCAGTGACTGCACTGAACCAGCTCCCCCAGGCTGTTTTGCTGTCCCTGCAGTGGGACAGAGCTCAGGGCTGTTTAACATCCCTGCTGCCTCTCAGCTGCTCTGGCAATGCACAAAGGTGCACCCACTCCTGGGTGCCTTGTTCCTGCTGCTTGCACTGGCTGTGAGGGCACAAAGACCCTCTTTGTGCACACTTTGAGACTTCGAAAGTAATTCCTTCTGACAGACCACAGCTGATGGGAAATGCCACAATTCTTCAATCTTGACAATATTATGAAATTAAACCACTCTTTATTAGGTTAAGCTATTAAGCAAAAATCTGTAATTAAACAATCAAATTCAGTAGAGAAGATTTGTTTAGGAGAACAGCTTTTAGGGAAGTGGTAGTTAATGCTGGCCACTAAAGAAAGTGGAGCTGGTATTTTTTTCTTCTAAATGGATTAAAAGGCATTACTTGAAGAAGCCAATCGATAGTAATTACCTAAACAAAAGGTAACTGTGAACTAGACCTGATGGCAAAGTGAGGCATTTATGTGCTAAAATGTGGACTCTCAAAACACAGTAAAATTACAAGACAGCATTTGGTGAGGGCCATCTACCTTCTCAAGTCTAAACTATCAGAGTTTTGGAACAAAAGGACAAGAACAAAAAAGACAAAAACTAAAAGCTCGAATCAGACATTATTACTAAGGTTTTATCTACACAATGGAACTCAGGAAAATTAACCCAGTTAATTTAACTGGATTTGTCTATATCCATTAAATTCCTTTGCAAACACTTTCATCTGTGAATAAAATGCTGGCCTTAATTTGGTTTGGCTCATCTCGCCTTCGAAGGGAGTTGAACTGAATTCACCAGAGGCCACTTTAATTATTAATGGATAGAGCACACAGGGACTTGATGGGATTTAAGCTGCCCTCTTCAAATTCCTACATTTAGTTGATTTGCATCCATTTTCCTTGGTATCTTGTGCAGACAACTCCCAAACAGATACATTAGACACAAAATGGAAAAAATAGAGAAATAAAGAAGCTTTGCTGAAGAATCCTTGGCTCTGTGGGAACCATCAAAGAAGAGCTGTCCAAGAGGACTGTTCAAGTACTTCAAGATCAATTCTAGGATAAATACCATCAAGCTTCAGAGACCAACTGGCAAGTATTTCTAAAATGCAGCTACATTGAAATTCTCAGAAATGTTATCTGAAGTGTCTACTATTTGCTTACATATTTGAATTATTTCAAGCTAGAGCAATAATGAAGAACACAACTAAATTATCTTTAGATGAGACTTTTACACCTGTATTTTCATGGAGCTTCAGAGGGTTTTTGTAACACCATTTTTCTTACTTAAGAGTGATTACATTCTCAGAAAAAAAAATTGCCACAGATAAACAAGAAGTCCAGAGAAACAGGTGTCCTGAACTGGATTAAACCAAGCAAGAGACAGAGCCTTTTCAGGTAAGGATTTTCTACATCCTTGCATCAGTATTTTTTCAGGATTAAACACCACCATTGATACAGTATTTTTTTTTTTTCAAACAGGAAAACATGATATAGATAACAAGATAAAACAAGATATGGAGAATGAATGTAACTCAATTACAATGTTCCTCTTATTTTATTCACAAGGGCCCTCAGAGTGTGTTAATGGTATTCCACCAGAAAGCAGCTGTGCAAAGGATAAATGTAATGCCACTGATAGTCGGAATTTCTCTGAAATGAATACCTTAATTTTAAAACGGATTCAAGTATTAATTATTCTTTTGTCTATGAGAGTGATAAAGAAGTAGGCAGTATTAAACTGCACTGGAAAGATGACAATTAGGCTTTCAGATGTTAATCTGAGGCCTCTTTTTAAATGCAGTTCCATTAAGTAACATGCATCTCCTTTACTAGAATATATCTCCAAAGAAGCAACATGAACAAACCAGATTTCTTCCTCATTTGGAATTTTTTCCTTAATTTTTCCTCCTCATTTTTCTCATTTATGAATTTGTCCCGATACAGCAGGAAGACCTTATATTGAAACACTGACTATATTTCTCCAAATGCCATCCATCTTTCTAATAAAGAAGGCATGCTGGCCAAAACTCTAATCTGAGCACAGCTTTCTCTCCCAAAAACATCTATCATGCACTCTGCCTACATAAAATTAACTTCAGAGCATGAAAAGCTTGCATTCTGTGCAGCCTTTTTTGGATATCTATATGGTGGAATTCCATTTCTATTTTCCAGGTCAGCCTTGCATGAGGAGTGACCCACCAGGGCCTGTGGAGCCCTGAGAAGCCTTCAGCTCCACAGCCACCACCACCAGCAGAACCTCCTGCATTTCGAGGTGTTTAACCCGCTGCTTCTACAGCGAGACGTCTGAAAATCAATTGTCATAGCAACAACAGGCTGAGCTTAATTTGCAATGCACATCAGCTTCCTGATCAGCTGCTGTCACAAAGCCCGGCTCAGCCTGAGCCCAGCTCGGCTTGAGTCCTGCCCGAGCCCGTCTCAGCCCCAGCCCGGCTCAGCCCGAGCCCCAGCCCTGCCCAAGCCCGGCTCAGCCCGAGCCCTGCCC
>JAHLSL010000053.1:4732932-4777446 GCA_025920805.1 Petroica traversi | reverse complement strand
CGAGCCCGGCTCAGCCCCAGCCCTGCCCGAGTCCGGCTCAGCCCCAGCCCTGCCCGAGCCCGGCTCAGCCCCAGCAGCCAAGCCTCGCTTAAGCGCTCCAGAGCTGTAAGTACACACACAGCTGGTTAAAGTTCCCTTTAAGCAAATGGTTACTTTGACTTACCTTAGGCTTTAAATAAGAGTTCCTTGAGGCAGGTGTTGGATGGGTGTTATGCTGCTGGTTTTTGGTGAGGAAAGGAATCCATTTTTGCCACAGTAGAAGGTATGAGTAAGCAAAATTTTGTCCCCTGAGAAATCTGGAAGAGAAAAGGAAAAGAAGGAGTTATTAATCATTACACTTCTGCTATTTGAATAATAATAACTGCCAAAATAGACTTTACCTTTGACCTTAGAAGCCTAATGGATACTACTCTTAATGCAGATAAATTACCACATACAGTAATTTACACTAAGAATATTACTTAGGCACAACCCAGACAATCAACAAAAACAAACAATTATGAATGTACAAAAATGTCCTTAGGGCTCTCCTACATGAAAATGGCAACTTGCACTTGGAATTTCCTCTAACAGTTCTTTGTCCTAAGATTTATCAAATAGAGCTTTGAAAGATTTTCTTCTCAAAAGCTTCCAAAATCTGAAGCAATGAACTAATGAAGAGAAATCCAGAAGAAGACTCAACCAGGACAGCCTGATGAAAAAAAAGGAGACGAGCACACGAAGAAAGAAGGAACACCATTTAATGGAGTTTATTTATTTTTTAAAAGATACAGCAGTTCCCTTTGCATAAAATCTACTCCTAAGAATAAATCCTGCTGCTTGCAAATACATAATCCAATTACTATACGCTTCACCTTGTTATTCTAAAAGGCACTTAAACCAGTTTTACTGTTTATGGTTTTTTCATCCATTCATAAAACTCACACAGTTGTAAGTGGGCCCAATCCTACCAAAGTCAGGATTTAACAGCCTAAAGCTTTTTATCATGGAAAACATTCCTTCTGATAATGCTTTTAAAACAGGCAAAACTATAACAAGGCCCACAATTTTTATGAATTTGGGAGAATTAGGATATTGCCCTGGTTTAGGGCAAATTTTAGGAGGAAACCTCTGGGGGGGGGTCTCCTCTAGGAAAAAGCCGATTCCAACCACTCCTCCCCCACACAGGTTCGGGAAAAATTTCCTTAGAAAAAAGTGGAAAAAACTATTTATTTACCAAATAGAATATTCACAAGCATAGAAAATTTGGATGATATGAGAACAATGAAACCTCCCCTCCCCCTGAAGAGATGGTGATTCAGAGTCCGTCTGAGTTTGGCTCAGTTCTCCAGTGGAGGGGCCGATTGCCAGGCCTGGCTGTAGAAATCATGGGGGGCCCCCAGGGAGTCCCTGGGGTGTCTTGGGCCAATGAGATATCCACCAGTCCCAGGAGGAGGGGAAAGAAAAAATAAACAGCAAAAGAAACAAAGTCTCTCCCTGCAAAAAAGCCGAGAAAGATCCGGGGAAAGCCTCCTCTGTGTGTTTTTCGGAGCACACACCAGAGAGTGAGAGAGATCTCTCTGTCCTGCTGGAATGCAGCCTCTCAAGGCCTTTTCTTCATGGGAGTAAAGGTGAAACTCCTGCAGACAACGGCTCGAGTTTTGGGGTTTTTTTTCTCCATTTTCACTCTCTCTGTCTCCCTGGGCCTGACTTAAAGCTGTAGAGCTTCATATCCAGCATAAGCAGGAGCGACGACTGGGGATACGAAAAGCCATATGGCCAAGCCAGGACAGATACGAAAACAGAACATAACATTATTTGCTGTTATTTCCTAGAATACATACAGAAGTAACCCAATCTCAGTAGATAATGGTTCCTATGTAAAACCTCCCAGTTGTGACTCCCCAGACTAAGGCAGCACCTCAATGATCTAACTTTTCAAAGACAAGTCTGAAGTGCTGGCACAAACTCAATTTCTTTTTTTCTGAACCTCCATCACTTGAAATCTCCTTATAATCACTGCATGAGGAACACCTATTGCTTTATCTGTGTCCTAAGTCTGTAGAGTCTGTCACAAGTTACTGCTGAAGGAAAGGATTTCTCCTCCTGCCAGAAAAATGTCTTCCTGTGACCAGTGTTCTTGCATGTGAACACATCCCTTCCCTTTCTGGCTCATGCCAGCTTGACTCAGAAAATGTGTGCAGTGGATTGAGCTGACAGGGATATGAAGGCACAAGCTTAAAGGACTTCAAAAGTGTTAGCAGTATGAGCTCTGTATAGCCTTACTGATAGAAGTCTCCAAGCCTCCTTTCTATCTTCTTGTACACAGAGATTAGAGAAAAGCTCAAATGCTTAATTGTATGTCAAGTGCACAGCCTGTGATTAAGGGTCCAGTAGAGTCTTTAAAAATGGAGTCTGCAGCACATCCATGCCTTGACAGAGACAATTCAGCTGCTATTTTAAACACAAGGCTTGACTGTCTGTTACTCTGCACGTTGCATTGTTCCTCCCATCAAGGCAAAACACATAATGGTGATTTTCCCACATTCCTCTTAAAAATCCTGATTCCCCCAACTGGTTCATCCCACAGCTTCAGTGACAGACTGATGAGAAGGTTCTCTCTATTACAAGTACCCTAAAAATAGCAGCAGGATTGAACTTCTGAAATTCAGATTATGTACAAAAAGCAAGTCCTTGTAAGTCCTTAGGTGCACAAAAAATAGAAAGAATAGCAAGGCACGAGCAGGCATTTGTGTAAGCTGCTGGAATTGAGCAGAAGCTGGAACTCAGCAGAAGCTGGAACATCAGCAGAAGATAGAACATCAGCTCAGTGTGTGCTGAGCTAAATGAGCTCCAGCAGGGAAGAAACACACACAACACAGCAAAACAGAACTGGGCAATTCCCCCCTAACCCTAAGACTCCCACCCTTATTTCTGTGAAACATGTTCCTCAGTTACTGCATTTAGTTTAGAAAACGAAACTAAGAAGAATAAAAGACTTAATTCCTTTTCATCCTAAAAACTCTGTCATTTAATATCATCTCCAAGATTTTGAAACAGCTAGAGATACAAATGAGGAAATAAAGATTTGAGACATGGCATCTAGAATGATTCATTTCACAACATTTTGAAGATGCATAATATAAGTATAGCAACTGTGTGTTTCACTTAGACTATGTAAGTAATTGAAAGTCCTGCAGTGAAATGAATGTGAAATTATCAAGGATTAAGAATGGCTGTTCAAAAATTCATAAAATTGCCCTAAACAGTAAGAAAAATCCCTCTTTCATTTAGTTAAATCAATTTGGTAACACAGACTTCGTTTTCTCTAGCCATAAATAAGCTGCAACTACCTCTACAGTTATGATTTTTCCTGTTATTCAGGCAATATACAAAATAATAATCAATAGGAAATACTCAAGCTAAACAAGGAGAACTGAAAGCTGATGAATCAAGCGAAGTGTTATAGGGAAACATGCAGCAGAATGGTACACACAAAAAAGCAACAGCAACTAACAGATATTCCAAGTTTGATGTTAAAATAGCCCAGTTTCTGACCAAGTTCAACAGGATTAATGGATATTCAGCATCTCTAAGAAGTAGCCCATTAGTTCTAATTGCCACTGTCGTCATCATCTATTATTGCATTCTATGGAAAAGCAGGACATGGAATTAAATAGCACTGTACAAACTAGGAAATTCATAATGCCAGGAAAAAACATATGGGAAAGGCTATTGATTGCAAAATAGAGCCTGGGGGTGGGGGAATAAAACCCTTCACCACACTGAATATTAATGTCTACAGGCAACAGCTAAAAAAAAAAAATAACAACAGTGCCTGAATTTTTTAACTTATGTACAAAATTCATATATGAAAAGAGCACCTGTAAACTAAATGAAGAACAGTCTCTTCTGAAAGAAACAGCTCATCATGAACTCCCAGACAGGAAAAAGAGAGGAAAATACAAAAGAATTTGCAGTCTCCTTGAGCCTCAGCTGACAAACGTGATGACAACATCACTCTGAGGAATTAGGACATATTTGTAGAGCTTACTGCAAGCTTCAGCATATAAATATCTTTCAATTTAATCTGCTGCAGAGAAAATATTTATGTACTTGTTAAGCATCTGAAATTGGATTCTGAAAGGGTTTTAGAAATACCTGTCTTTTCCCTGCATTTTGTCATAAAAGCCCTGTAAAGTTGACAGATACATTAAAAAATCCTTTAAGCTATCCAAAAAACTATTCTCTTTTATACATTTAATTATTTTTTTCTTTATTTAAAGACATTGATCAAACTCCTCTGCTTTGCTGCTGATCAGAAGCCAGATGTAAAGCAGAGCTGATTGGGAGTTGTTGCTGATTATTTTTAGAAACAAATGTTTCAGCACTTTAGACAATACCCACTGTCAATTTATTAGAAATTATTCAAAAACTCATGGCAGAAAATGGCTCTGCCTGACTAGTAGGGCTGCTTATTAGCCAGAAATGCAAGGAGGAGAGAGAGAATTCTGTTAACTGTTGTTCAGAATAAAAAGTTGTGGATATGGAGCAGGAATGATTTCAATGAAGATTTTTAAGTTCATTTAGATTTTATATGAAGCACAAATGGCTGTGTAGGGGGGAGGGAAAGAGAGAAAATTACAATTTGATGCAGGGAGTTGGTCCCAAAACAAGAGATCAGTAGTGTTTGGTAAGACAGATGCTCAACAGTCAGACAAGCCTATAAACCACAGAAGAGGAATTTTAAAAAAAACACAACACCACAAAAAACAAACAAACCAACCAAAACCCCACAAAACAAAACAAAACCCCTCAAGTCCCCCAAAACAAAAAACCCAACCAAGAAAACAAACAAACAAAACAACAACAAAACAATGGAAAAGAGTTTCCTTGAAACCATGTTCTTCCATCACCTGCAAAAAACCCAACTATATGAGCTTTTCAAATTGATGGCTTCAGGAGCGACCAACCACAGTGCAAGAAGCAGAACTCTCATTTCCCCTGCTTAACTTTGCAGAAACCTCTTTGAAAACATGATGGCTTTATTTGTTAAGTCAGTCACTTTGCACTAAATCAGCCACTCTGCCAGACAGGCAATATGTGCTGCATATTAAACGTGGTTTAACCCCACAAGCAGCCCCTTGGACACTCCCCCTGCAGCAGGGCCAGGGTGAGGATTGATAGGGGTAAAAGCTGGGAAACTCCTGGGTTGAGATGAAGATGGTTTAACAGGGAAAGCAAAGCAGAACAAGGAATCAATTCAGTGTTTCCCATGCTTGGGCAGATGTTCAGGCATCCCCAGGAGGGCAGAGCCACATCACACAGAATGGTGGCTGGGGAGGACAAATATCACCACTCCAAATGTCCCCCCCTTCCTCCTTCCCCCACTTTATGCACTGGGCAGGATATCTGGGACATCCCTGTGGTCAGTGGGGCTCACCTGTCCTGGCTGCATCTCCTCACAACCTCCCAGGCACCCCAGATCCCTCCCAGCCTGGAAGCAGGAAAAGCAGGAAAAGCCTTGGCTCTGTGTGAGCCCCACTCAGCAATGACAAAAACATCTCTGTATCATCAACCCTTGTCCAGCCCCATCCCAGAGAGCGTGAAGAGAATTCACTCCAGCCCAGCCAAAACCAGCAGACATGCAATATTCACTCATTGGACTCAGTTTCTCTCTTAGGTACAAATGTCTGGGGAAAATCTCTTGCTTTTCCATTTGCTGAACCAGTCAATTACCCAGCAATGTTCTCCATTCCATGGCAGACAGACTGAACTCACTTCTTGGAGCTACAATCAGCTCACACTGAAAAGCAAACATGTGGGGAGTTCATGATACTTGAGAATGTAAAAAGGTACAAGGTGAACTTTACCCAGTTGACAAAAATTTGGTTTTTCAAGCACTAGCTTCAAAGTAAAAGTGGTATGTCAAGAAAAGAAAGTTACCACCATCAAACAGTCAAATATTTAAACTTGGATCAGAACTAAACTCATGCCACTAGTATTTGTGTTTTAATTAATATAGAAATGATCTGTTTACTGTCATTGTAATATATGCAACTCAGAAACTACACAGCAACTACTATTTTCTTACATATAACAATGTCTTCTATAGATGAAAGACTTCAAATAGAAGGAAGAAAAAAGAATACCACTTCCAGAAATAGGTTTCATCCAGAAGAGATTTAGTTGCAAAGAACTTCTTGGGCAACTTCAAACAGTCCTGAATCTGACCTGTGAATTTTTACCCAGCTTATGTGGCTGAATATCTACTCCACATATACAAATCCACATCTGCTTGATTAAATTAGACTGTCAGTCTCCTGAAGTAAAGCCACAGCCAAATGGCCCAAAGTTATACAAATGATCTCCAGCAGGAGGTTGAAAATCTGCCTCTGTGCCTTCTCTGTAATTCAAATGATAGAATTTAAGCTCTCAAACAGAAAGACATTCAGAGAATTTATATTATAATTTCTATTGCTACTTAGAGATAAAGAGTAAACTTTCCCCATAATGTTTTACCTCTGGGAAGTTAGACACTTAATAGAATGTCACTCCAGCCAGTGCCACCACTGAGAACTGACCTTGAAATCCTGTCCTATCAGGGCTTCTACAAACAAATACAAGAATTTACTAAAGAACAGACATGCTCACATTGTTCTCCATTCTTTCCATGAACCAATCCATCTGTTAAACACTAATGGGATGAAGACACACATCTATGGAAGCAAAGGCTTCAGCAAATGCCTTTTTTTTCCACATGGTGACAAAAAGGTAAGAACTGAAGCTGTAGTGTATCAGGTTTCTTACCAGAGAAACCTGGCTGAGAAAAATACCTGAACTGCTGGAACTCTTTCACTTTGCCTTGCTAACGTGGAACAGCAGCAATGAAGTAATGTTTGTAATGGCAAGATTGCAGCCAGGTCCATAGACTCACCATGCCTTGGCTGAGCAGGAAAAATGCAGAGCATGCATGGCTCTAAAGAGTGCTAAGGAAGAGCAGGGAGGAACAGCAGTCTTTTTTCTGCTCCTGAATCTGTATTTTAAACAGCCTGAAAAAACACTGAAATCTTTTTCAGCTCCCTGCTCATTGTAAGTAGAGGCTAAAGATGAAATCTGGGGTTTAGCTTTTACTGTACTTTTGCTCTCCCTACCAGGCCTTGGAAATTCTCTCCTAAGCTGGCTATGATGTCAAACAGCACCATGTATACCATGCACTCTGAAGAGAAATAAAGAGAAACACTTAAGCCTTGTACATCATTTGCAATGTGCCACAGCATTTCAGGGAAGATAAAATATCCACTATTCTTGCAGAAGGCCTTAAAAATAGAAAAACAGCCTTGTGATTGTGAAAGCTAGGAATAAAGTTAATTACAATAGTACATCAGAAGCTGAACTAACAAGCATGGTAAGCCACATACAGTCCTGTGATCTTCCAAATTTATAAATAGCTCCAACATTTTTCAGAAATAGAAGGCAGATCTCAATGCTGAAGGTGCCAATCTCTTCAGTTTTGTCTGGACCCCTCCACCTACTTTTGGTTAATAACAACACAAGGATGAGCATGCTTCAAGGCATAATTAATATCTATGAATTCACAGAATGAATAAACAAGTTCCACGTGTAGAAAACTTATTTGGGAAATCCTATCAGCTTTGCAGGAAACTGTTCTGTAAAGAGCAGAGAAAGGAAGCATCATTTTCTTAGGATTTGTCCCTTGATCCCCTAAGCTTGTGCAGCCACCAGCACATCCCAGAGTTATCCCAGACACATGCATGCACTGCCCAGACAAATTCTGTCAAACAGGGTAGAAAGGAAGCACTGTGCTAATTTCAGGGATTTTTCTCTCCACCAGCCCAACTTTCACCAAAGAGACAATTGGCTTCCTCTTGGGGGGGCACCTCCTCTCAGCGATGCTTTAATTGCCACAAGAATCAAGATTGTCTCATCATAATATTGAGCAATCCAGCAGATGCTTTCAGAATCAATGAAAAAATATTGAAATCATTTCTTGTACTCAGTAAAACCTCTGTGAACAACAATTGCTGAAAATTGCTGAAAAGAGTGTAAATCTCTCTTAATTTCTGCATAAAGGGAAAGATCATTCCCTCACAAAATAAAATACCTTACCATAAAAATTTATCCAATTACTCACGTAACTTTTCAACCAAGACATTTTAATAAGACATCCTTTTAATCCCTGCCTGTTTAATAAGACAAATAAGATATTTGCTAGTTTATTATACCACCAGTGCCCAATTCATTTTTGTAACACAGCAACAATAAATAACACAAATGAAACAGTCAAATCTCATAGCCTCCAGTGAAACAATATTTGGAATACAATTTCATGCAGTACACATTTTGCAAAGGATGTAGACTCAGTTCCAAATTTAGCAAAATGTGACCATGAAATAAATGTCTGGGACTTTACCACATTTCTGTAGAATGACAGGATCTTGCTCTGAACTGAACCCATCCATATTTTTAAATTAAATTATATCCTGATGGCTAGATTGTCCAGTGAGAACATTTTTTTTTAAAGGATACATTTAATTCTATTCACCCAGGTCTAGAACTACCTATGTCATAAAAATGGGTTTACTGTGATAAGAAATCTTCAAGACAAACAAAAATTTCCATGAGAAGCTACCTTGGACAGTACTGGCTAAGAGAAGAAATGCACTGGCTGCAAAAACTCTATGGAGTTTGTGCTTCATGGATTCAGTGGTAAAAAATAGGATTGAAACAGTTTGTGCAAAAGAGAATGAATCTCATTTCTCACTGTGGAATAGGACTTAGAAGTATTTTAGTCTACTTCTAATATATAGCAAAAGTATTTTGATTTCATGAGAACTGAGTAAATCAGTTTAGTTCACACTGACAAAAGGAGTGATGAAAGCTGTGCAGGGATGTAGCAGAGGTAAAGAGCACTAACTACAATGTTTATGTTTCTTTATCCCCATGTTTGCACTCAGTGACAGTTTGTACCTCATGCCATAACAATATTGTTGCTATTATGCAATATAATTGTCTGATAATAGACAGTTATTAAAATAACCAATCCAACTAGAAATTAAATCTCAAAATGACAGAGCATTGCCTGTAATTACAACACAGTTCTACTTCCACCCACGTTAGGCAGAGCTGCCCAAGTATCCTAATGCAGCAGTTAGTCTTTATTAATTGTATCTTAATGAGGATTCCTAGGATAAATTCAATATTGAAATTCAGATTATAATCAAATGGTGCATCATCTTAAATCAGCCTGAAATGAACAGTAACTGCCAAATGATGAATTCAAGAGTAAGCTGCCTGTAGTGGCAGGTAATGTGTCCCAGTTACTTGCAAAACCAAATGCCACTGCTCTATAATAAGCCAACTTCTGCAAAAATACTACCACAGCAACAACCAAGATGGCACTTAAATAAAATGGAATAACATTTGTGTCTTGTCACTCTGACTACAAGTTATAGTAACTGCATCAGAAAATTCAAAGTGATAACCACCTCCTCACTACAGCAAAGTTCTGGGACATGGACTACATCCCAAAGAAGGCAAATTCCTCACATCTCGTGGGCAGGAGCTTGTTGTGCTTTGGATGGTGCTGTCACCAGCCCTGCTGCAAAAAGCAGATACAGATGTGTAAAACAAACCAGAACCTGGAAATTCCTTTGCAAAGGAGGAGCACCCAGGAGGCACTGGGAGGAAGGGTGAGAGGTACTTGGGCTTAGAACCCCTCAAGTGGACACTGAGTTTAGTAGGACCTGAAGGGCTCCCACAGTTCAAAACAGCATCTGGGACTTAAAGATGTAGCCATTTAAACCAGAGCATCAGGGACCACACAGAGAAATAAATTCTGTGAAGTTGGTAAAAGGAATATCCAAGAAATACCTGCTTTTACAAAAATAATTAATTATTTAAAAGAGGCTTTTACCATAAAAAACAAATTATGCAAGGTGGAATAACAGAGTTTCCTCCTTTTTCATCAAGTCTGCAGGCTCCTTAGTCTGCTTTAATTTTCCACTCTTCTGGATCTTAAAAACCAAAATCTGACAGAAGTATATAGTAGAATTAGACAATTCAGATTCACAAACAAGATACATTGGATAAATTTGGAGTTATTTGTATATACAGTACTAACCAGCACCAAGATTGGAGAAAGTAAACAACATGAGCCATGCAATGTTATGACTTCTGAGAACCAAGTTTAGAGGTTTTTTTCAGTTAAACCAGGCACAAAATGAGGCAAGATTAGAGTCTCACTTGTCTTATGCAGGCATTGCTTATCTCTATTTGACTACTATCCCTAGCAAGAGAATGGAATTGGCTGGAGCCACTGCCCCAAATAAAATAATCACTTTTAAAAGATTAAAGAAGCCATTAAAATGGATTGACTTTGTCCCAGCAGAAGAGAGCAATGCAATCTGCTCAGTGCTGGTGATCTGGGCAAGGACAAATAAAAGTCTGACACCCAAGTAGAAAGGCAGGGACTCACAAATGCTGAGTGCAGTGCTCAAACTCACAAGGACTTCTGAAGTGACAATGGCTGCAAAGGAAAAATTCTATATGCAACACATGGATACAGCTGCTTCTCCATGATCAAAATGGATACTTATCAAATTCTCAGCAAGAATCCCAAAGGTTTTACTAATACCATACTTAATCCTCAAAAGCTTAAATAAAATCCAGTATGAAGAACAGAGGAGGGTGGAGCTTAGAAAAAATTTGTGCATCAGCTACAGAGAGAACTGATGAGCTCAGCAATAGTTCAAGAGCCTTAAGACAGTTTGGAACATCAAGTTCCACTTCTGAAAGAAGAGACAAAGAACCTGTGTTGAAGCAGAGACCTGTGGCAGTCAGAGACAAAAAAACAAAACAAAACAAAAAATAACCCCTAGCCCCTAAAACAACACAGGAACTGGAAAAATTCATGCTTGAAACTATGAAAGAAAGATCTGTGAATTCTAACTTTACTTTTTTGCTTATCCAAACACAATCCAATCTGTTTACACATATTTGGTATGAAGGTTTCCTTGTAAGTAAACATTTTTCAAAAGATATTGCATTTTTCTTTGTTTAAATTAATCCTAAATTAATTCAAAGCTGTCAATTTGTAGATGCACAAGTGCTTAGGCCTATGTGAATGCAGTAAGTGGGAACCCTCTGCCCAGAAGCTTGACCTGAAGCATCCTCACAAGGTACTGAGAGGATGTGAAAAATGAGGTACCACAGAAGTGGGAGGCTGGGAAAAGCTGGAGAAATGGAGGCAATAAAGCAGGCAAGACATGAGACAGAATTATCATCACCAGGAGAAGGGCAATGCACCTACAGCAAACTATGTCTCATTATTCCCTATTGCTTTTGAGAAAGTTCTTTGCAGTGAATTTCAAACCAAGGTTAAGCTTCAAAATTAGAGACATGCCCATTAAGTGAAGATACCAGGGCAGATACAATGTCCATGCTGCAGTGTTCTGGTCTGTCAGGAGTTCTGCTGGAACTCCTTCACAATCACAGCCAACAAAGACAGAAAGTTTAACCTGTAGTAATAGAGAATTAATCTCTATGAGGTACTTTAGAGGGTGTTTAGCAACTCAAAACTAAAAATACAGTTCCCAAATACTTAATTTTAGTACAATATTCAAGACAGATGCTGTGGTTCCAAATCAAAACTACAAACCTCAGTTTCTCATACTTCTCATGTGTACTGGTACAGAGTAATTATTTTCAGCTCCATTCAATTTGCTACTTTATTTTTCTGAAGATCCCCCCAAGCATTTTTGTGCACCTCATGTGGCAGGAGAGGCAAAAGCAGGAGGGAAGAACCTTTCAATCCAGCCCTGCTGCCAAGGAAGTGTTCTCACTTCCAGGGAAGAGAGAGTTCCATGTGAACAGCTTGGTTTAAGCAATGCAGTGACACTGAGAAGCTCTATAGCAAAAGCAGGGGCAAAATCTGACTCACCATGATAGGTTCTGCTTGCAAAAGTCTCCCTTCTCTCCTGCATGCCCTAACTCATTTTGGTGAAGCAAACGAGGCAGGCACCCACAGCAGCAAACCCACCTTCTCCCTGGAGAGAGGACAGAGAAGTCAGCAAGGAAAAGGCAGTTCAGGCAGGCATCAGCTACACAGCAATTCTGCCATTTAGCAAACATTGTTCTGTTCACTGCCCTGACCAAGGGGGACACTCTGGGGATCTTCTCACAATGGGTTACACCACATTATTTGCTAAGAAACACAAAAGCAAAGAACTGAGCCCCAAACAGCTTCCACATCAACTGCAGCAGCAGTTTAACATGGCAACAACATGGATGGTTTCAGGAACTTATGCAGCACCCAAGCTGCATCATCCATCAGCTCTGTGGAGCCACAGGCAATAGGCATGCTGGTAGCCTGGTAATAATTTTAGTTGGTTTCTTTGGTTGGCTACATTTAACTGTTGTCAACAAGAAAAGGAATTAAAATTTTTATTTTCTTCTCCACATCTTTATGCTCAGCATTCCAAAAGAACTACCTGGCAGAAGCTGATTTGAGGGGTGGAGGGGATGTTTGTAGCTACTCACAGGAATGAGGTAGGTAGGCCCCTTTTTCTAATATGTTTGCCTGTTTAGGAAGGCAGGAGGCAGCTGTCCAGCTAATTTACTTCTGATTTTGGATCTCTGCAGAATCATCTGCCTGTGAGGATGGAGAGCAGAACAAGTTTTACTGTTTTATTCCAAAAATGACACTAATTTATTCTTCTGCATCCATTTGTCATACCCACTACACACTCTGACTTCCACCTGGAAGAGGTGGATTCCTCTTCCTTTTCTGCACCACTGGTTTGGGCCACCTGCTCTGGTGATTGTTTGAGTGTAAACATGACTGAGAAATAAATACAACATCATAAAGCTTGTTTTTACCTCCCCAGTACTGTGAACACCTATACTTTATTGAGCATACTCATCTTTTAAAAACACTATTAAAGAAGTAGCTCTCTTTTCCCCTAGCACTGAAAGCTCAGAGTTCTCAGTTATTTGAGAACATATGTCCTTCATTCATTCCTAGGTGGCAGAAGCTGAATGTCTTTTGACACGTATATTCCTAATTTCTGATGATTTCTAGTTAACTTATCTGCCCTAAATTTCTGGCAAAAAGCTATTTTTGAATCTTATACACAGGCAAATCCTCCAACAGTAACTGAAAGCCATCAGTAAAGCAATTTACAGGCACACAGCCACTTCAGAGGTGTGCAGCAGTAGGAAATCCTATTGCTAGAGAGCTGTACAAACTTAGCAATTCAGTGGAGTGCACTGCTGCTAACAGCACTGTCCCTTCTGAAAGAACACAAAAGCAAACAACTGAAGTTACTCTCTTAAACTCTGCACCAACCACCCAGTTTGCTGACTGTACAGGGAAACACAGCCATCACTTCACCCTTCAAGACATTCCTACAGCACTTCATTGACTTCATAAGGACAGCTTCACCTTTACAAATAATAAATGCCATTTCACTTCTAAAAGAATCATATTTTATTAACTGCAAAGCACACTTCTGGATATAAAACCTGACAATCTCCCAACCCAAAACTAGACCACACAGTACATCTGGATTCCTAAAGACTCATAGCATAAAGTGCAATCTCCTATTGATTTTAGCTTCATCTCATGAGACTCATTTTCCTTTAAATCCTATTTCACCTAATAAAACCCTTTTCCAGTTGCCACTCTCCTGATAATGCTAAAAAAAAAAAGACTTAGAGGTTAGTGAGAGCTTCCTGTAGAAACTGGGAACCTGCTACTGCTTTATATAATCACAGAACCATTGTTTCTCCTCAGTCAGCTTCTTGGAACTGAGGACTGAGGGAGAAGAAGGGGGGACAAGGGCCTGGGAGCCATGGGAAGGGCAGGGGGCTGCCCTCAAAGAGCCACTCAGGTGGCCCTTTTGGGCCCTTCTGGGATTCTCTGGCTGCTCCCCAGGGATGAGCCATAGGCAGGAGGAAGAATGGAACATCAAAGGCACCAAAACTGCACAGGTCTGTGCTGTCCTCAGTGATTGCTTCTACACCATGAAATGCCACCAGAGTGTGACCTCTGTGCAAGGGAAGGCAATTAAGGAAAAACAAAAATGACTAAGGGAAAGTCTCCCTGTGATTTAATGAGGGGGGTGTGTGAGAGAGAATATATTCTGAACCACAGGCAACAACTCTTCTATCACTCAAAGCAGGTACGTATAGCCCAGATGTCAATGAAGGCTTTCCAAAAAAAACAATTAGTCAAAATCTCTTTTTAGAGGAAAAAGAATTAAACCATCTTTCTTGTTTTTCAGAGATGCTCTAAGTGGAAAACATGATTATATGATGAGCTGTCGCTCGGCTACAACCCACTCAGTTCTATTACTGCTTGCTCCAGCTACTTTAACATTCAGTCATCTCAGTTACCTTTTATACTCATGGCATGCAGGAATTAGCAAAGGTCCCTTATGGCACAGGGCAATCCTTGCCCTCAGAGTCCAAGCTGATTTGATCTCTTTGAGCTTTACTGGAATTTAGGACTGCATTGAAAGAGAGTAGGAACCCTGTCTCCATATCATTTGAATTCCTGCACCACACACATTTTTCTCTGCCCTTCCTTTTGCTCTCTAGAAGACTGAGGTTACAGAGTACAGTGCACCATTTGCATATCAAAAGCAGTAACACTTTTCATAAAAATGAAAAGCAGGCACTTTTCTAGTTTCAGTGACTAAGAGCTCAAGATTTCCTTCCTCTGAATCTGTAACTTCAAATTCAGGTGTAACTCAGTTCAAGATTGGTTCAGATAAATATTCTAAAAATTAGGGAGCTTCCCCACTACCAGTGTTACCTGATACTTTTGTGCCAGAGACATTTTCTTTCCAGACCCTCTTCTTCTGGACCAGTTAAAGACTTCACTGTCTTACCTGAAAGAACAAATGGGAAACATGCAAACAAGTTCAAAGATCACAGAGGAACAACTCTTATTTTTCTCAAATTATATATAACTTGTGTGATTGCTGCACAGTGCTACCTCACTTACTAGGGGTCTCAATATCTTTTTCCAGCTGGCCTCCCTGGGCTCAGGTGTGTCAGATTTTATTACCTTACACCATCTAATAAAAGAACAGGTACACAAAATACTATTACAGGTTACTGTAGCCTCCTGCTGAAGTAGCAATCCTGCCCTAAGTTTTTACATGGAGGTGCCTTTTCTGAAGCACAATTTCCAACCCTGGTGTTAACACACACAAGTTGTTAGTGCAGGACAGTGAGCACACCATGAACTCTGACTTGTGACCAGCATCAAGCTGCAAGATATCCAGCCTTGATACTTCATTATTGCACCAGTTTTTCTCATCAGGAGGCAGAACTGATTCAAGCACAACCTGCTTGAAGTTAACTAATTGTATCACACCTAACCTTTATAGACCTGATCAGACCAACTGCTATCCACTTAAAACCACCATCCATCCCCAGAAAGCAGGTGGGCAAATGAATGCAATAATACAAAGATATTTACAGTTCTGTTTCTGAAAAAGATCCTTCCTGCACCCTAACAGAGATGTGCAGCCTAGTGCCTGGCATGCCACAGGCAGGTGAGACTAAAGATACAAGCTCTGGTATCTTCATGAGGGACAATAATTGCCCATCTCTGTGCTGCTCCCCTGCTCCTACTGATGGTCACATACATCAAGCAGGTGAATGCAAAAAGGCTCCAAAACAGGTAAGAGAGAGATGCAATCATGTCCCCTCTCCCCCCTAACGTGACTGTGAGATGTGACATCAATTTTAATGACTTCCTTGCCTAGAAACGTACCTGGCCACCCACACACACAGACAGAGAGATGAGGTGGGAACAGGGAATGAGTGACTCAGAGAAACCCCAGCTGTTTACCAGTGTCTCACCACTCCCAACATCAACAGCAGTGGGTGGTGCTCGAGCTGTCCTTGACCCTGCCAAATCCCTCTTTCACTTCTTCCCACATCAGAAATGTTGATGTGTTTCCAAGTCCTACCATGAATGCATTACCAGTTTCATGAGGAAGATCTATCTGCTTCAGATGGTTTAAAAGAAAAATAGGAGAATCATGCTATGGGATGAGCATACTGGATTAGACATACCTTTGACCTGTTTACCATTCACTACTCACCTAAAATCCTTGCTAATGCTCAGAGATATCTGATCTGTTTCTCTATATGTCTTCAATTAGAGTCAGATCATTTAAAGAAACTGCACTGGATCACAAATAAGATCAGTATTTAAAATCAGTCTCAGCAAATGCCCTTCCATTTTCCATCTATTTTTTACTTTAAGCACACAGTGCAATGGCAAGATCATTAAACACAACACTGAAGTGTTTACGAGTACATTGTTTTTTGCATAGGAATCGAAATCCCCTTTCCTTTAAAAAAAAAAAAAAAGTTCCCAAATTCTCAGCCACATTTCTGTACTAATGCTCTGTACCTCACATGAAGCCAGTCCTGTCAGGACCATGTTTGAAGAGAGAAGGATCAGAACAGTGGATGCATAAAGACACTATTGCCATCACTCCTTAACCCTCACAGGACAGCCCTCACCTGGAATGCCACGTCCTTTTATTGCTCAAAGGGGGAGAACCTCCCAGAAATGCAAGTTTGCCTTGGCTGCAAAGTCACACACCTCACAGTGGATAGTTCTCTCTTAAACGGCTGCCAGAGCAGACACTGAATTTGCTAATTATTTGGACAAAACTCCACCCATCTTTCTGCAAGGACTTGCTTTTGTGGGCTCTAGATCTGTGCTGATTCTTCCAGGACCCTGAAAAGCTGACATCCTGCACATCAGGTGTGCAGGAACCCGGGGTCCCCAGTCTGACTGCACCTGTCTGGTTGGAGACAAGTGTGGGAAAAGCAGCCACTTTTCACTACTAGTCCTGCTCTCTGGCAGTCTGCACCAAACCATTTCAATCTAATGAAAGAAAAAGATTGTCCTATAAAACTGCATAAACTGGTAAGAGATAGAAGTCACACAGAACACAAACAAGTAAAGACACCTGGCAAAGACCAATGTGATCTAAGGTAGGCTGGAAAACTGCTGGCAGGTTCCCAATAATAATCACATTCAAACCAAGGCTGACTGGATATGCATGTGTTAGGAGTGAGCATTCCTCACAGCTCTATTTCTCATGAAGCATGGAGAAGATACTTAAAATTCTCAATTCCAACAACATATATAAACCTCTTTAAAAAAAAAATCCTAATTCAGCTGTCAAATCTGTCTTTTATATCCAGCACCATCTTCAGTGCAATCCTGCCTTTCTGCCTGCCTGATGTATTCAGAGGTTGTTGCTGGAGTCACTTCCTCTTGTCTGTCCTATTTAACTAATGCAATTCAAGAGAATAAAATAAACTATTTCTGCAATAGCAGGAAGGCACATAGTGAACTGTGGAATACCAAATCTACCAATTCACTTTATTCAGTGGCTACAAATTTTACCCATAATACTTCTCTGTAACTGACTGACACTAAAACAGAACAAATAATTCAGTAATCACACCTGCACCCAGAACAGTCTGTCTTGTTCAGAACTGAGGTCATCCAGAGAGGGGAATTTGCAGTGCAGCTGCTGTACTTTACATAAACACAGAGCTTCCATGGAAATTTCAATGCTTGCTTCTCACCCCTCCTCCCTTATTTTTTTAATATAATTTTCCTATATCCTTTGGAAGTTTTATGGGCAGCTGTGGGTTCTTTCCTAATTAGAGAATGAAATACATCAAAAATTATTTTCTCTTGTAAATAACAGAACTGTCTGATGATTTCAGTATGTTATTAACAGAAAGTCCTTAACTATTTTTATATCATAAGAAACAAAATTTTAAACTGTCTAACTCTACTTTTTCAAAAGCCAGCAAGAAAGAATCTTAAAGGAGAAATGCCCAACATTTAGATTATGTAAGCATAAAACATCAGCTTGGAACACTTAGAGTTGCATTGGCAAAATAACCCAGGATGCTCTCGCTTCTTCACAATGCTAAGTTCCTCTCCAAAAATGACCCTTCTCCTCCTCATTTTTTATTATGCTAAATAGTTACTGTTATTTCTTATGTGCTAAAGTAATATTATTCTCACAACACCCTTAATGGTTCCCTTTTATCAAGGGCATTCCCCAATACAAATCTTACCAGTCCTTATGAAAACCATATTCTAAACATTTCTCAAACCATGCTGGTCAAGTATCAAATTCAGATGGTTGTCCTGTACATCACAATCTCACACTGATAGCTATCATTTAACAAAGACAGTAAGAAGTTCATTACAGTATCAATGTGTTTGTGTATCATTAATCTACATCACTGAAGCTCTCATTTTGCATTGAGGGCTCAGGGCCTTATTTCCCCATGTTCCTGAAACAAGTAGCAAAGGCAGATGTTTCAATATTGGCCAGTCTAGGTGTTGTAACTGAGCTCAAGTCCCCCACTGCAGCAAGCTGGGAACCCTGCTCCAGTAAGATTCTGAGTAGGACCCATTCAAATTCTCATATATATTGGCAGAATAACAAGGAAGTTCAACAACAAAAAAAGGAAGTATATTTGCACATTTCAATGCATTAAAATAATGCAGGACTTCCATTCTTCTCTATTCAAGTTCCTGTGTATGTGTAAAAGATGAAGAAGCAAAATTTTCCATTTCAACTATGGAAAGTGTTAGAAACAGCATCAAGAAATGAAAATGTGTCCCTGTCAGTCCAGCTGAATGTCATCTAGTCAACTGCTATAAAAGGTACTTACTGAAATGACTGCCACCATCATCATTCCTTCAATAACAAAGAATCATCTCTGAAGCTAAAAAATTCCAACACGGTTGTTTTGCACTTTTACTTGGTGTTCTTGCATTACATCAGCGTTTGCATCAAAGCTGGTAGTGCAAAGAGGAAAGCAAAGCCATTTGATGAACTGATGTAATCAAGCCTAGCATCTCTCTGGGGTTTTTTTTGTTCCTACGGTCACAATGACATCAGCCTACTCTGCCTATTCAGCAGTGGAGAGCAATGACAGCTCTTCACCTCTGCTCACACATTTCTCAATTCTCTCCTCCTGCTTGTACATCCTGACACATGAAGAGCCACTTGCATTTCAATGGGACACAAAACAACACTTGCCTGAAACCCCTCTCCTCACTCCTTTCCTCAGGGTTTCCAGCTGTCGAGAACAGCATAAAACTTGGCTAGAGAGAGTGGAAAGAGGGAAAAGAGAAATCTCAGGCACATCTAAACACTGTAAAGGGCCATGAATTTACAGCGTGGATCCCACACCGTTCAAGCAATAGCCTTTTGTTAAGTCAGCAGACAATTTGTCACACACAGAGCTGACCTGCAAAGGTTTGGGGCTGTCTGTCTGTCCCACGGCAAGGGCGGTGTCTGTCTGTCTGCCCCACGGCACCCACAGACACCCACACTGCAGCTCCAGGAACAGCTGGGAGCTCCCAGCACCTTCCTTTGCACGGCTCCAGATGAGCTTCCAAAGGCTCCTCCCAACCCGTGCAAGTGACTTCGCTTTTCCCAATCAGTTTCTACGCCTGTGAAATGAGAGTAATTATACTAATCTTAAAAAGAACTTAACAGCGACTAAAGGGAAGTCGATTTACTTGCCACTGACATAATCCAGCCCTGGAATTCCCTATCTAATTAATTCTCTCATCTGAGACACAACATCTAGGCCAGAATACATTAAAAATATATATATTTACACATGGAAAGTACTGTAGAGCTTAGTGACAAATGTGATGTTACTGAAGCCTACAAGCAAACACAGAGTACATTTTCTAAATTTTCCTACTAAGAATTTTCTTGGATCTGCTCTGCTGTATAGCATACAAACATCTATCTGCACAGTAGTTGGCATCAAAAGTCATTGAAAAAAAATGAAAAAATATCCACCATCAAACCAACCAACTTATTAACCGAACAATCCCCCAATCTCCACTTCTTCTCCCATGTTTTAAACTCCTAGGAAAAACTAATAAATAGAAAATAATTTTAATTTTTTCCCTTTTTCACTGAATTAGATGTTTTGCAAGGTGTAAGGAAGACAACATTATGGAGCACTTAATGAAACTGCAAGAAATGTAACCTTGCCATAGACTGAGAAAATCAAATGTCATGTTAGATAGTTGTGTACAAAAGATTATCACAGATTTCTTTTGTTATCCCTTTCATATATTCTTCAGCTGAAGTCAGAGAAATGATTTCTGTATTTTCCATTATAAAATGTAGACAACAAGAAAAATATGTTTCTCTCTAGATGAACTCCGTGCTGCAATCCCTAGAACTGATTTTTATTTGCCAACTGTCCTGCCCAATCACCCCACATCTGCTGTAATTTTTGAGCAGCTTACCAAGTAACGTGCAAAGAAATGAGCAAATATTCTCATAAGTAGAAATCAAATGCATTAGAATAAAGGCATTATAAATATAAAAAATACAAGTGAGTTTTTATGGACAGAAAAAAAAATGTTATGCACACATTAAAATGTATATAGAAGTTTAACATTTATAGAGTCTATATTCAACACACAGTTAGATTATATCCATACTGCATCTATGTTGTCTATATGCCTGTGCACTGTATATTTATACAGAGAGAAATATACATACTTTTGTCTCTAAATAATACAGATCTCTTCACTAACATCACTATCACCAGGGTTTTTTTTCCCATTTGGGAGAAGCTGTGAATTTGAAACAGAGAATTTGATATACATTTATCCCTAACCCTATGCTAAGCCATGCAGTTAGAGCCTAAAGGATTTATTTAATATTCTTCTTACTAGCAGCTGACAGACATCTGACAACATAGAAATGTAACATTTCATTTAATTTCTCCACAGGCTGATTTCTCTGAGCCCCAGATGTTTTAGCAGAAGAAAAAGACATTCCACATTTTTATGGTGGGGGATGAGAAATTTGTTTATAACAAATGACACTTGCTTTAATAATTCCTATCAAAAATTAAGAGGCATTAATTAAAAATCTATCCTAAGCAGCACTCCATTCTTGGTTCATTAGCTTGCTTGCCTCTTTTTTCTTTTTCTTTTTTTTTTTTTAATTATTGTGTGTGTTAAGGCATTTTAATTATTGTGTGTTGTGTGGCAGAAACCAGTAAGAAATTTTCTAGAGGAAATTTGATATTATCCCCTAAACTTATCATCTATCAATTCTTCTCCCTCTAGCAGAAAGAAGGCAAACTACAACAGAACAAAATTAGCTCTTTCCAGTATCACATGCATGAAGCAGTACAGAATAAAATGCAATGAGAAAAAATTACAATAATCCCTACAATTACTGTAAGGTGATTAAGTTCCATTTCACTTCCCAAGCCTTCCAGAAGGATTGATTTTGAGTCTTTATTTAACCTACAGAGAAACTCTTCAGAGGGTTTTTCCAGGCAGGACCCAGCCCACTGTTACAGAGGTGGAAATGCCAAAAAGCAGAGTTTGCAGCAGCTTCCCACACTCCTCACAGGGGTCAGGTGAACCTGTCACATGTCCCTTGGACAAAGGTAACACTGCCAGGTGTCTGGAACTTCATCCCACTCGGGTCTGTTCCTTTGCCAGTTGCATCCAAAGTGTGTGTAATTGCTATGAGGGGAACCAGCCATTTACAGAAGCACTTTGGAAGCGCCCATGAAGTCTGGCAAATAACTAAAGACAACATTTCAAAATCCACTCACTTTCTGTAGTGTTGGACAAAGTAAAGAGCTCTGAACTGCTGCACAAAGGTCAAAGTAGAGAACAAAATCCTCAGCAGAACTACAAAGTGATTCAAACACAGTGAGAAGATGTAAGTAACATGTAATTAAAGAATTTCAACTTTTCAACATAACAGCTTGGCCAATAGCAGAGATCTATCAGAAACTAAACTGAGTATGATGGTTACTATTAACTTTAAAGGTAAATTTTGCTCTTGTTTGTTAGACTGCATTTTGCCTGAAATATTGTGAGCAAGACAGTTGGAGAATGAGGAGTTATGGGCTATTTAGAAGGAACAGAAAGTGCAATATAAAACCACTATTGTCTCATAATATAGATATTATCGTAGTCTATAGGGAGAAAAGAAGTATATTTACCCTGAGTACAAGTGACTGAATAGTGCACAAGGACAAAACATTGCCAAGGTTGACCTAGCAAAGTTTCATCAACACTACCTTTCATTGAAAGAAAAATAATCCATTTGTTAGTTAAAAGACTAATCCTTTAGGTTGTCAGCTGGCTAATGAAGAATCACATATACAGCAACTTAAATATAAAATATGCCAACCTTCCAGAAAAAAAAAAAAAAAATCAAGATTTTCCATACTGATATTGGCAGAGCATCTCTACATATGAATAAAAGAGAAATCCATCCAGAGTACACCTAGGCCAATGTTCAATAGAAAGACTGTCATCCTGCAGAAGTGAAAACCTGACCAAGTCATGAACAGAACTGTGCCTGCCTAAATCTCCAAGTGAGCAGCAGTGTCACTGACTGGAAGGACAGTGGGCAGCACAGGAGAAAACCTGAATGCAGCTTTAGCAGTCAGAAAATACAATGGGGTTACAGCTGGAAGGGAATTGAGCAATAGGCTGGAGACAAAACTGTGCAACTGACCATAAACAGACTCTCAAGTACTCCAGAGTTACAGCATTATTGCACTAAATTGCAGAAAGAGAGGGCATTGCTGGTTTAAAAAAACTTCCACGTAACAAAACTGTAGCAGTGCCTGGCAAAATGAGCCACGATCTTCAACAAGGTACATCTATGACGTAAATTAATTGGAATATTTCCCACTGAGACACAAACTGAAACAGAAAAACCCACCAGAAGAAGAGAATGAGATGCCTAATACAGAAGATGAGAAAACAAAATCTCTTTGTTGTCTTTCACTCTCTTTTCAGACACTCATCTACCAAAGATGTCAAACAGATAATATGCCAAGGCAGCAACACAGCAGGAAAGGGATACCATGTCCTAACCTCATGCTCTGTAACTCTGCCTTACATGTGGGGCATCCTAAGGATTGAATTACAGTTCAAACTTTAATTGGAATAGAAAAGCTTTTAATACACTGCATAAAACAACAAACTAATTAACACTCGAGCAGACGTGAGGACACACTGCAGATCATCACTCAATAACATTTACCAAAGTCATTAATAGCTTCAGCAAAGAGGCAGCTGAGATACACTTTGTACAGGGTAGCCAGATTTTTCTGATGTCTGGTGCTGCTCAGGGCAGATCAAGTACTTCAGAACAAAAAACCTGGAACAGGGATCCCAAATTGTCCTCACAATTTGCACTGTGTTTCTCAAGAATCTGTGGAGGTTTTTCCAGATAAAAGAGTTTTCTAGATTAACATGCACATTTTTCCATCTCTGCAATTACTCATGTAACAGAGTAAAGACTGGCTTGATCCATCTGCTGCCTGCTGCAGTGTGGTCCCTTCCCCACCCCCATTATCTCCACTTAGGTTCTCCAGAAGCTGATGCACTGGAAATTGAATATGGGAAGAAAGCTTTAATTACGTCTTACATTGCCATTTACGATTTTCCCGTCAGAAAACAAACCGAGTATTTAGGTCAGACGGGACGCCAAGTTCTCTGTCTCAGGCAAGCTGGATTTCTCTGCCATGTGCAAATCTCTCCTCCTGCACATCCCTGCTACATCTGAGCTGAACACAAGCTGTCCACACATCTAGGATTTCGCTGCATCTCCAGAGGAGCTGTGACTCCAACTGAATGTCCCACGGCTTGATCAGAGTCACTGCAGGAATTCCAGGCAATCATCCAAAGGCCTCACAAAGAACCCAGACAAGAACCAGCCTCACACAAGTTCCAGACACAAACCCACAGAAGCCCAGGGAACAAATCACTGGAGCAGGACAGAACATCCTTCTTTGGCAGAGGCTGAACTTGCTCAGAACTGGTCATTCTGACACTGGCTTCAGGAGGGAAGAATTATCATTCCAGGGACAGCAAAATCTTCAGAACACAGATGGCAAAATTCACTATATTGGTTTTAATTTCCCTAAAATTTAGAAGCTTTTGTGTGTGCTTACCAAGAGGAGAAAATAAAACCACTTTTTCCCTACAGCTTCATCCTCAAAAATAAATAATGCAATGCTGTCAATATTCTCCAGATCCTTTGGAAATTCTCACTCTAGCTAAATGTTATTTTATTGCTGAAGCAGATATTGACCAATATTCCAAGACAGAGGGAGCACCCTATTTAGATTATTCCCATTTCCCTTATAAAAACATTTTCTAAACACGGGAAGGCAATTCTTGTGGGAGAAGGAAGAAAGTCCTACCATTTTTCTTAAGTGTGTACATCTGTGTACCACAGACTTTCATGAATACTGTCATTGCCAAAGTAAAAAGAAAATTTTGCTTCTGTAACTGCATGTTCCATCTGAGAAGAAGTCATAATTTCAATTCTATGACCTGCTTATAGGGACAAAACAAGCATTATAAATAACATTAGCCAAAGACACCGAACCTCTGACGCCCTGTGCTGTAACCTGAACAGAGGAGTGTTACCTTATGAATAAACATTGAAGAGATGTCTGGGGATAAAGTGAACTAAACTGCAACCAGTTCTTCCCTAAAATATATTAATGTCTCCAGAGGATGAGGGAAAAAACTTTAAAAATATAACCTAAAATAAGATTTTTGCTGAATTTGTGTAAATTCTTATGGACTTCCACCAGGGCAGCTGTCTAAGCAGGGCTTTTACAACCCACCCCAGTACATGCACCCTCATGGGTTTATCTATATTTCCTGTCTCAGTTTGCTTTCCAAACAAGTAAAGGTTTGCAAATTATTTCCAAACAAAATAGCAAAGAATGGTCTGGGAGCTCAATGAAGACCTTTGTCCCTGAATGTATGCAGACAGCAAAGAGCAATACACAGAAATTTGTACTGGATTTACTCCATTGGTAATCCTGTCCCCCATGGACTATTCCAAATGCACAGACAATTGAAGCCAAATGGAACAGCTTGCAGACTCCAAATCTACCTGAGCAATGCTTCCCTTGACCTTGCAGGCACTTGTCAGACCCAGTTGAGCACTCCCATCCAAAAATGCTGCAGTGCTACCTGACTTGGGCAGGTCACGTAGAGCAGGTTACTGAAAATTGCAGATAATGGGCAATTCACCTGGCTGCTTGTGAGCACATAAGGTTTCCTATGGAAGGGTCCTGCTGGGGTGAGGTTTTCAGCAATGATCACTGCTGAACCCTTGAACAAGTTCAGAAAAGCAGATAATTAGCATGATGTAGATTCTCTCTCTATATATAAAGGAATATATTATTTAATTTTTATATCATTTTCTCAAAATTTCAGTCCTTAAATTCCTTAAATCCAGTTTAAAACAACGTTTAGTTGTTGCAATATATTTTAGAACGAATACATTATCACATGAAGAAAAGTTCAAAAGATCTTTAGGGAGTCTTTAAGAAGTCTAAGAGCACTTGATGCTGTTCCATGGATCAGAAAAAGCAGCAATATCTGCTTTATGCTGCTCACAGTTAACTGGAATTTTCCCCTATTATTCTATCCATGCAGTGTGCCAGTGGACAGATGGCAGCAAGGTACAAAATACGTAATGGACACAGATCAGCTGCATGATAGGGAACTTGTAGATTTTTCCAGTATATCCAGGTTTACATCAAGAATGAAGCAATATTTACGAGCATGTATAAATAAATGAAGCATGTATTAGCATATTCCCATAGACTTTCATAAATTAATCTTTTTAATGCACAAAGGGGAAGGAATTTGCCTTCTTTCTTGAGTTTTCTTCAATTGGAGCCATAATTGGCCACGTTGAAAAAGGAAAGGTGAAACGTGTAAGTGGGGCAACATTCATGCAACGCTGTGCAAAAATGAAGAAGAAAATAAAAGAAAATAAGTCAACAATTCCAGAGCTGCACACCCCAGAAGGCTGCACATTGTCCTGCAAGAGGCTTGCAGTGGTCACAGGCTTTTATGCCCAGGGGCTGCCTTGAAGGGCTGAACTTTGTGATTTACAATATGAACATAAGACACTTCTCTGAAAAAAACTCCACAAATGTCCTTACTCATCCAAATAGGCACACGGAATGATGTGTACACTGAGAAAGAGTTTGTCTTAATTTTTCCATTAAGTGCAATGATCACAGGAATACTGAGTTTCCAAAAAACAGCAAAACTGTTCTTTCAGTTGTCAAGATCAATAATACAAAAAATCATAAGCAGGGAACCCACTCTGAAAACTTGGTCAGACGTTGCTTTTTTAACCTGTACTAAGAATGAATTGGTATTTTGAAATTTCACCCAACTTAAACCAGAACAAATAAAGTTACAGATGGACTCATACCAAAAGTAAACTGAAATATTTATTATTTTTTCAACACCCTGGACAGCTAAAATGATGTAACTGAAAGGTGTTTACTGGGGTTTTTTCCTCCCCTTTCACTTCATTTTCCTCAAAACTGAGTAGATTCTCTCATTTACTAGAGATGCAAAGTTATAACTGCTTAAGAAAAAAAGCTGGGAAAGCTGCAAAGTCAACTAAGTCAACTGCGAAGTCAACTAAGGCTGGAGGGAAACTTATATTTTAGTGAAAAATTAATTAAATGCTCATAGCTCCTAAGAGGGATTATTTAAATTCTTTCCCTTTAAATGGTAATAGGACCATGTGACAAATACTCCACAAATAGGAATATATTGATGACTGCAAGGAAAACCAGCTCTGTTAAAATCTGCACCAAATAAAGTCCCTCTCCCCAGCCTGCAGACACTGGATGGTGGGACAGGGATTAACAAGGAATATTCTGGCTACTCACATACTTAATTTGCTCCTTTGCTGAAAACCTTGGAAATTCATCTCTTTAGGCCCTTACCAGAAGCCTTTTTTCTCTCAGCCTCAGGAAGCAACATGTCAAAAGCTGTTTGGACTTCTGATATTCCAAAATTTAACACAGCATGCTACAGCTATGTTCTTTTCCACGTTGCAATTTTTCCTGCCTTTTCATTTAGAGTGATATTAGCACAAAATACATTTCAAGCTTGAAGACAAGAAAACACCTTCTAAAATTAACAGTAAAATAGCCAGAGAAATAAAGTTGCTGCCTTGATGAACCAGTAACATATACAGACTCAGAGAATATATTGCCAGAAGTGAAAATATTAAAATTGAAGATAAGCTGGTAAACCAAGTTACCAAAGTACAGTCCCAAAAGCTTGTGGGCCTTTGTTCCATCAACCAAATTATTGAGAAAATCCTTCTGAGACACAGAAAACAAAAGAACAGAAAAGGGGGGATGATGTCAAATTATTTGAATGTTAACAGAAATAACATTATTATTTATAGAAAATCATCCATCCAGTTCCTAGAGAGAAAAATTAATCAAAAAAACTTCCAGAAACACACCAGCTACTAAATCAAAGCTTCTGCAGTAATGTAAGTATTTAATTAGGTAGCAAGTTGGTAAATATCCTTTCTGATTAAAAGATCCCATTTTAGAGTCTGCAAAACTCGGAATTATTACTTTTGTATTACATCCATCTTTCTGATGGATGTAATACAAAAACTGACCACAGCTGCAGCTCAGCTTTTGGAGACAGACAATTGTAAGTGCAGCAGTGGAAAGCTGCCCATATTTTTCCATATTTTTCCAAAACCAAAGCTCCCAAAGCAAAGCAGAGCCTGTGTTAGAGAGCAGGAGTGCTGTGGGAGCAGCATCCCCCTCTGCCTCTCTCCTCCAGCTTCTGGAGTGCTGCACCCAAAGTTATTTGCTTCAGTACCTGAAGAAACAGCTTAGCTCATCAATCAAAAGCACACTCTGAGACACCCACAGCAAAACCACCCCCACACACTGCAGGCAAAATGTATATGTGTACCAAGAAAAAGAAAATAATGATTTCTGACAGATGAGCAAGTTTTTTAGAAAAATAAATCTGTTAACATTAAATTATTAGATTTGTACAGCATCTTTAGCTACCCAGTTGCCCAGATTGCTGTAGTACACTACATTGAAAAATCAGTAAATTCTGTCTCAAACTCTCAGCCTAAGCTGTTGCAGTACAATATGACTCTTGTTTGAATAATAAAATTAATTTTAAAATTAACTGGATGACATATCAATACAGAATTTATTTTCAAAACCTATAGAAGGTTTTGAACCTATAGAAAAGAGGATGGTATATGAATTTATACTTATTTGAAATATTTGTTTCCCACAGTTAGAAATACATTTTACAATTACTCTTTCAGAAAGCTACAGTACTAGGGCTTGCATTCTGTAGCTGCTCTGATTTACAGATTTTCCCCTTGGATATCTGTTGAATTCAACTCTCACTTAGCCTTAACTATAACATTTCATTCTCCAATACATGGAATCTCCTATACCAAAGTTGACTGCCTTTCAGAAAAGCATCTCATCAAACTCAACAGCTCTTTCTAAAGGAAAAACACACCAACACAATTAGAAAACCTTTTGTTCTCAGTATTTGCAATTCTTTTGGATTGTATAATCTGGCCTATGGAAAAAGATTTACTATTCAAACTGAGTCTTAACGTATCTACCCAAACCACAGAACATCCATGAAATGCACACCATTCATTTTATCCTGTCCTAAACAATTTTCTGCATAATCTATTTATTCTGTTATCTACAACACAACCTGAACTGGATATTACATCTGCCATCTAATAGCTGACCATTAACAGCATTTCTGATTAGACAGAAGTACATATTCCTCAGATAAAGCTGCATCCAATCATCCAAGTCAAGCTACTCTGGACTCCCTAAAATGCAGAAAAGTGAAATATTGCTGCCAAAAAAATATTCATCAGAACTATGATTAAAAAATGGTGTGAAAGGCAGCATGATAGAACTTTTAACAACCCTCCTGCTTCTCATGATTTGGAAGAAATGAAAATTATACCAGTGATTAAAGGCAAAAAGCAAGCTTTTAGCCCTGATGAACTGTATATTTTTTACTGTCTTGCTTCTCTTGATCTGGGAAATGTATAGTGCCTGTGTCCATCAGCAGCAGGCCTCAAGTGGTACCCTGGCTCTGCTTCCTTACCCTTTCACTCTTCTGACACAACACTGCTGCTTTCTTCTGGGGCCTTGCCCAGGAGAGGGCTCATGCAAGTCACACACTTTTATCTCTGTGCCTTAATGACTATGCAGAATTACTGTACAGCTGTTGATAATATTAAAAAATACTGTATTAGAAACAAATCTCAGAGAACTGGCACTGCTGAGGTTGTTTATGGTGTTGGAGAGGCGAGGGATGAGAGATTTTGCTGACATTTGCACTTGGATAGCTTTGAAACATGAAACAAAAATGGTTCATGAAATGTATGTTAGTTTCTCCACAGCACTGGCAAATGACACTCCTCTCTTCCCAAATTACACATCAAAATAAAGAACCCTTCGTGATGGCTGCACTCTGCAGAGCTCACACAAATGGCTTCTAGCTGTCACTGTCTGGCCCAAAGCTTAATTCCACTGAGCTGCTGAGAATAAAAGAGAGTGATTAAAGGAATACAGTGCCACTTGCAATACTGTGTTTGTGGTATACTAGAACAATATCATAGATTAGAGCTCCTAATGTATTTTGGAACTCCAGTTCATGTCTGCAGTGCACCCCAACCCAGAAATGGGGCTGATAGACTTTAGTCTGCATTTGTCTATACAGCTGGAGACCACTGGTTTCATGTAAAGCTGCACTGAGCTGATTTTAAAACCTCCCAGCACAGAATGTGCTGGATCTGACTTCCAGTGCTGAACTGCACTAACAGGTTGAATATGCAATTGTGCTGAGCTACCACATAAAACTGAGTATATCAAAGACTATTTTCCCTTCCAAAACACAAACATCTCTGTCAGTCCCTCCTCTATACAGTTATAATAACTTCCTTTAATTTGAAGGTGTTTTCTTGATTATGAAATCTAGAAGATTCACTATATATTGTAACTTTTACTTTACAATCCAGGCAATGATGGGAACACACTAATTAACTCCAAAAAACCCCACAATAAGCAACCTGTCATAGGATAATCTATTAACTCATTTTATGACAGTACATGCAGCACAGCTATCTGAAGAGCTCCACACAAACTTTCACCTCAAGCAGACAGTTGTAAATTTCTAATTATATATAAGTGAAAAAACTCTCTGCATTCCACATCTGATTCATATTTTGCTTTTAATAAAAGGAACTGCAACATACATACCTTCTGAAGCAAAATGAGTGAAAAATGAATAAAGCTATTTGAGAAAGTCGAAAGAAAGAAAGAAAAAAGTGCTATTAATTTCAGTACTATGGAGAAGTTCAGAGAGATAACACTAATCTAAGTGGGGACAGGGTGAAGCTCTTGGGTTCCAGTCCAAATCTCTCAAATCCAATGCTCTAAATGAAAGTCCAAATTCTAAATTTAGATGTCTAAAATTAAAATGGCCCAAGGGGTCAACAGTCTGTATCTTCCAGTTTATTTAAGAAACTGAATAGTTACTCAATTGTGTGAAGGAAAAAACCCAACCCAAATCACAAAGCTCATGCCCTAAGTTCAAGAGCCCAGGTTTAACATTTAATGATCTCCTGGATTCTATGCACTAATTCTCCCTAAAGTTAAAACTTTTGCCTCAGACACAGGGGTCTCTTTGCTCAAAGTATTCTGAATATCTGGGCAGTAATACAGCTGATTAACACGTGTATTAAGCAGCTGCTCCCTTCAGTTTTTACAAACTTGGCAATTGCCTTCTATGCACTCCCTTGCCCCCACCCCCCTCCCTTTTAAGTGATCTATCAAGGGAATAAGAAAGTACAATTCAGAATCTGAGTGTTAATCCTCCAAATATTTAGTAAACTACAGTTGAGAATGATTGGAAGTTGTAGAATTGTACTGCCAGAAGATAGAATAACAAGGTAATAGGAGTTGAGATGCACTTGATTTTAAAGGATCATTTTTAAAAATTCTTTTCTCCCTCCTTTCTTCTGCATCTTTGAGAAGTTTTTAAGAGAACCACAAAATACATACACTTTTGTGTGGACCATTACACCTGCTGGCTACAGCACCTCAGGCTGAGGAGAGATGTGCTGTTAATATTCTATGTCTGCACTTCAGCACCTGATGTATCCCTCAAGATGGTGATTATCATAACCTCGTTTTGCAAATGCTCTTCATGGGGCAGGAAACATTTTAATAACAAGAGATCTTAGTTGATGAGCCCATAACCACACAGCCACTCAGCAGGAAGCCAAGTGCCCTTTCAGTGCCAGGTTTGCAGCAGCAAACCTCACACAGTTTGTACTGAACATTCCCTGTCCTGTAGAAACAGACTGTGACAGTTCAATCATGTCTTGTACCTGTGAGGTTATTTTCATCCCAGGTCAAGTATGAATGAAATAATGAGGTAGTGTCTCTGACAATTACATTGCAAATCTTTGCTGTTAATGACCTTTATATTAAACCACATATGTGAGAGAAGAAAAAAAAGACATTTTCTTGCTACTATTAAGTCATCTTAATTTTTCAGAATTTTATCTATATGTTTCTACACTCACAGCCAGTAGGGGAGTCTTTTGCATCAGTAAAGGACTTTAGCACTACCTGAAATTTATCATGTCAAGTAGTGCTGCATGTGAAAGTTCTCACATTATGTAAAGCCTTCACAGAGAGTAAACCTTGAAATTCTCATGTGAGATGCAAAATGACAGTCATATGCTGTCCCTCCTGTTCTAGCACCAGTCCACATTCGGATTCCTTTCGAACCAAGTAAACTTAGAAATTCTGTGTGAAAGTGCTGCAAAAGCAAGATACTCACATTAGTGAAGATCAGAGACTACGACAAGGTGAAGGTTTTCCTAAAGACAGCAAACACAGCTTTTGGCATAAGTACATCACTGAAAAGAACAGCTGCAATTGCAAATGCCAACAGGCAGCAGAGCAGTGGGGATGTGTGTGGGTCTGTGGGTGAGTGAAGCTGCATTCTGAACTCACAGGCAGAAATCTGATACTTGCTCCCTGCAGTCTCTACAGGTGCTTGTAAACTTTGGTGACACCTGGACTAAACAGAAGGGTCACATTCTGAGGCCTCCAACTAGCACAGAGGCAGAACATGCAATTTAAAAGGCTGCTCAGACATTGTGTTTATGCACACTGACTGTTTCACCTGGGGAAAAACAGGAGTTGGAGAGCTGAAAGTAAGGGCTCCCTGAAAGCAGTAGCAGCCTCAGAATGAAGAGAGGCCAAGAAAGAAGGCAGCAAAGATCATGACTGGCAACAAGAGAAAATCCTAGAGATGAGAGATTCATGGAGATGAACGGCAGGGGATGCCCAGGAACCATGGCCAGTGTTCAAAGTAACCTTCTACCCAACCTTCCCAACCTAGCAGTGCTCAACCTGCTGGGAAGGGAAAACCCACGGAGTGTAGTGCTGGCAGGAGAGCAGGTGAGTGATATCCCAAATCGAACCAATGTGATAAAAGCCTAACTCTCGTTGGTTCTACAATAAACCCATTTTATGTTTGTTTTAGCTCTGCCTCACCTCTGACAGCAGCCAATCCTCAGTTTCCTCTTAGTTCTCCTCAGCGAGCTGTGGCCTACCTTAGAAATAATCCTACCTATTTGTAGATGTTTAAGCACATTTGATTCACCATTTCCAAAACAAAAACATAAAGAGCAAAAAATATACATCTGACTCCCCCAAATCAAAGAAAAATTAATGTTATAGTTGCCACTACTTCATGGAAAAACACAGCCTAAGAGATTAAAAAAGTAAACACTAATGTAAAACTGAAGTTCACAATTAATAATAAAAAAGTTATGAATCCATTGAAGGATATTAAACAATTAATTTTTATTTCAAGATTTCTATTTCACGTATCATGAAAAGAAGCAGGCAGGAGTATAAAAGCTTGAACAAAAAAAGAGCATCTTATTCTCCTGGGAGTTCATTTTATGCTGTAACTGGTAAAAAGCCTCTTTAAAAAGGTTATAAATACCATATTAATTTCATTGGGAAAGCTCCCATGGCATATTAATTTCATTTCTGGCACTGTTATTGCATCTTTTTAGATGCACAAAATCCTAGAGGTAATTTCATTAACAGCAAAGATCTGAGAAAGGCAACTAAAGTATTTTAAACAGATTGGTGACAATTCAGCTAGAAAGCATGCAAGTTTACTCTAATTCTCTTCCAATTAACACCACCCTGACACACAAGAGCAAGCAGGCTCTGCTACTGAAGTTATGCCATCCCCAAGGCCTCTGTGTTTGCAAAGACTGCTGAAGAGCTCTCAAAAGATTAATGACCTGCTCCTTTATTTAAGGCAGATACTCATCTTCAGTGATCACATCTGAGCTCTGCAGCTAAGCATGAAATTTAACAGCTGTCCCAGCTTATTCTGCAAAGAATGCAGACTTTTTTCCCCAAACACTTGCTACCCTGGGCACTGGACAATTCTGGGCATATAAAATACTCTAAGTGCCAAATGTGCAATGGCAGCAGCAGCTTCTCCATCCTGGCCTGAATTCTGTAGCCTGACTTTGCATTCAGCCCTCTGAAGATACCCATGGTCTCAGCAAAGCCAACAGGAGCTTTTCATCATAGGATAAATTTATAAAATGCAAGTAGGTAGAAAGGAAGTTCTAGCAAAGAACATTTCACACTCTGCAATCACTTTTACAAATACAGGATGTTTATTTTTTATGTTTTAAGTCATGACAATTCTAAAACCCACATACACTTACTGCTTAATTGAAACACCAGCTTAGCAAATCCTTTTCTTTTAGTCAGACTGTTCATCCAACTCCACTGTTAGTCACAAGAAAGGTAATAAAAAACAGCTTCTTTGAACAACAGTGTGTGTCCAAGGCTGCTACTTTTTATGGATTCATGATATTCACCTAATGAATTAAGAGTCTATAAATCAGGAGTGGGAGTCTTTTCTGAAAAGAATGCTATAGTTCAACAAGACCCATACAATTTTAAGAAGAAATTCTATTGCTGAGTTCTACAGCTACAGTGATTTCAGGAGATCAGACCATAAAAACCTCATAAATGTCCCACCAGCCTCAGAAAACTAATGAGTGACATCCTAGACATCTCTCCATCAAAATTCTGGACGCAAAGTCTCTGAAGAATTTACCCATTGATACATAGAAACTACATTCAGAAATAAGAAAAGATAACTTTTAAGCCCTAGTCCCCTCAACACTAAGGCAAGTTTTGTTAGTACATTTGCCCATTCTTTGGGCATGTTGTTTGAAGGAGTTTTTTAAGAAGTACTGAAAATTATTTTTTTAGAAACTTTGTTTCATGACTCAAGATAATTCACAAAGCAGTACAAGCCCTATGATTGACAAGCACAGGATTCATAGGACAACATGGATTTAGAGCAGCTCTAGAGGATCCCAGAAAGGGAAAGGCTGGAAGGGAATGCTGGAGTAGCTGCCATAGCTCCCCAAAAGCTACACATGTGCAGGTTCAGTTTGAAACAGCCACATCTAAGAGCTAGGAAAACATTTCTTTTTGCAAAGTACTGAAGAACTGACACACACAAGGGTTTGGGACTTATCTGCAACTCTGCTTTTTCAGATATAGAATCAGTGGTTTGAATTGGGGTTTTACAGCTTGGCTATTAATGAAGTTACAGCTTTATCTGGAAGTTTAATCATCAGGACAAGAATAAACTTTTTTAAAGTACTTCATATGACCTAGAAGCTTAAATCCCATTAAAAGAAGTCATGTGATCTCTTAAGGACCTGTAGTCAGCTTTTCAACCGAGGCAAAGAGCATTGGAAACTTTTAAAACTATTTTCTCTGCGTGGCTGCTGATACAAAATAATTAATTGTAAACTGTCTGTGAAAAAAACTTATCTCAACTATTCACACACAAAACTTAAATGTGCTATTACAAAACACTAACCAAAGAGCTACCAAGCCACTGGATCTTAGAGCTATAATCTGCTTTTTGTTACATTTGGTCAACTTTATCAAATCCTGAGCAATTCACATACAGAGGAAGATTCCACAAGAACACACTTTGTGAATGGCTAGTAATGAATTTAAAGGAAATGGGCTTATTTTTAACCAAAATATGTTTCCTGTAAATACTGTGAGATCCTGCTGCTAACTTTTTCTGTAAATACAACAAGCCCTCTTGTCTTATTTAACATGCATTATATGCAGTGACCCAATTTAACAGGGCAAGGCTTGAAGAAGAGCTGTTAGATGTACAAATATGTAACACCACCACATTCCAGCCAAGCAAACAGTGGGAACGTGAAAAAGCAACACAGAAGGAGAACTGCATATTATTAGCAGCTCTCTCCATCCAGATATTTTATTAAACAGGCCATAAGCTTCTTCTTACCTGGATGCTTAGAAATCTCTAAAAATTGAAATTAAAAAACCCAGACAACCAACTAACCAAAAAAAACCCCATACAAGGTTCCTGACAAATTACTGGAGGATTAGCTAAGTCCCTACTTCGAAATAATTTTACAAGGTTTAGAGATTTCTACAGGTTTTCAGCAAATATTTTTGCAATTTAACAATAACTCATGCTTCTAGAACACGTCTGTAAATCTTCAACTACCTTTTCCCACAACCTTTCCTTTCAAATGTAGTGACAGCCCCTTATAACTGTGTACATATCATTTCATACCTACAGCCACTGCATTTCATTTCCTTTGTAACTTAAGCTTGAAGATCAAACAAAGGTCACATTTTGCATAAAGAGCTGTGAAGACAGTGAAGTTCCACTTTGGCGTTTCCACCTTCACAACCCTTGCCTGCAGTGCTCATTATCTCAAATTACAAAATTACAATTAACACTCAGTTAAATTTATCATGGTATAGCCATAAAAACAAATAAGATTACCACAAGCTACTATAAATAGAGTTTGACTTACTAGACATTTTTGCATCTAGATCTCAGGATTTTACTGTACAGCATTGAATCACTTTTAAAATTAGCTCCTCTTAAGACTATGAATACACAATAGTGCTGAAATTACAGGTTTCATGAAAATCTATTCTCTTTTTTCTTCCTCTCCCTAAACATAACATATTTTCCATAGTCATATCCAAGAAAAATATGGCCTGAAGATAAAATATCACCAGAAATCACACCTATGTGGCAAACTATTTTATACAGTTACACTTTGCCCCACTTTAAAAGCAAATATACTGACATGGCATCAATTCAAACAGCTGAAAATAGACTTTTTTCATAGATATTAGTCATGAGACATGTTTTAAAATATCTGGGCCTTAATCTGCAGCTCTCTGACAGTAAAAGACAGTTTTATGGGTATGAACAGAGTAATGGTAACAGCAGTGAACTAAATCCACTTGTTGTCCATCCACTCATTTAGTATTTCAGCTCAAAATGTATTTTACTGCCACAGTGATTCCCTCCAAGGCAATCTTCTGCCAGAGAGACTCAGAACTCCACAAGTCAAAGGCTGTTTTCTGGCCTTATTCTACTAGGAGAGAAGGCCCATTTCAGTGGCCTGGAGGAGCTGGATGGATTTTGCATTTTTAAAGCCCCAGACCTCTTTTTCTCCAGTCTCTAAGGACCATGGCAGCTTGACTCTCAAGGAATTTGTTACAGAATTATTTTCTCCTCCATTGATAAGCCTCAGACCATAGAAGAAAAATGGTGCACAGAAAACACACATCCACATGTTACCATAACCTCTGTAAGAAAATAATTGGGGTAAAGCCCCAATAGTCATGGGGGTCAATTGTCATAGGACTATTTCTACCCTAAATATACACTAAAATGATGTGCTCTCCCAATCTTTACCTTGCAAAAATAATGCAACATTTTATGGAAGTAAACGTCATTATGAAATCCAAAGTAGGATATTTCTCACTTTTCTTTGTGCAAAGATACATTTAATGACAACCAAAAGACTTCAGAGCTATCTTCTCTCATGAGTATTTATCCCTCTATTTATACTGGATAGGAAAATATTTTATCTTAAATATGAGAGGCATGTGGAATGAAACCTAACAACTGAACAGCACTTGAAGGGACCATTTCTCATGTAATGCATATTTTAGGAGACAAAACTGGAGGAAGGAAAATTATAACAGCTCTGTTTCTCAAATTCTGTATCAAAGAAAGTCAAGAGATTATCAGCTTGATGCAAACATGTCACCAACTGCAGACACTTAGAACTGAGCTGCTCAGGCTCAGAGCATTCATCTCTGGTGGTGGCAAAAGATAATGATTTCTATTTCCGTGCTAATTGAGGTCTACACTTTGCAGCCTTGTGTGCTCACATAATCAAGCACCTGATCTGCACTAGCACTGAGGGGGAGCCACCAATACCTCAACTGGAAACACATGCATCAGGTTTTTTCTGGGTGAGTACATCACACTTCTCTGCAGACACAAGAATATCATCTTTCTGCAGTCAGTGCTACCAAGCCTGCACATGAGCACATCACAGCAGTGAGGGGCCAAGAAGTGCCACAGGCTTGCTTTAAAGATTCCCTTATGTTTAATAAGTAATTAACAGTTTGTAGCATGTGTTTATAATCACAGAACTAGTTCAAATAAACTTGGAACCTACCACACAATTCTTATTAATCCTCCCAGTCAGAAGTACAGAGATTCAGTTTCCAGCTACTAGCCACATCCTTCTCTGCCAAGCAGAGGGATTTTCCCTTTGAAAGGTAAAGGAACTGAGAACAATATTTGGGATGGATTAAGCGACAGAAAAAAGGAATCTCCTGTTACTAAGATGATGTAGCCCAGAAAGACACAACGTAGTGATTATTGTTACAAACAACACAGCTCTAGATTTATGATGCTGCTCTTTCTTCTGCACAGGCTTTTATCTGTCAGTGTCAGAAGAAATTTTGAACAATGCAGAATTGTAAAAATGTAAACTGTGTTGCCCAGGAGACATTACAGATCTCTGCATGGGGTTTCTTCAAGAGAACCTTCATATAACATTTTTTCACAGCCTTTAGTTTCCTCTTATTCTTGCCAAGAAAAGGCATCCTTTTAATAATCCTGATTAACTTCTGCTTTGAGCACTTACAGCCTGACTATACACTAATGAATATCTTTTTATTTCCTGCCCAAAACTGTTATACAGTCCTTATCTACTAAGCATCCTCAGGTTGGAATGCCAGAGCAGAGACATATAAGTGTGATTAAACACAGTGAGAGAAATAAGAGAAAAAGAGCAAACCAGCAAAACACTTCTGGGTGCCTCTCTCAGAAAAGGAGGATTACTCATATATGTGCAAGCAACTTTTCTGACTTAATTTGAAACTCTGTCTTGAAGTACTGAGCAGTGAACTGAACCACAACACAAACATCTAAGAAAACACTTCAATTATAAACATAGATCTGAGTCTGTGTATCTGAAGTTCATATGCATTCATATAAAGAAGCCTGAAAGAACAAACTGTCTATTACTAAGAAACACTTGGCTTCTACAGTGCTTGTCAGCCACTAAGACACTCCCAACTACATGGCTCAAAAATTCATTCCTTCACACAGGTCTTCTTTCAATACTCAAGAGATAAATAATACTGCATAAAGTCCAATAGTAGAATATCTGATTTTTCCTCCTGCCTCCTGAGATATCAAAACTACACATGATAAGAAGCTGTGAGAGTAGCTCACAGGGCCTCAAATCTCTGTGGAAAACTAAAACCTGGAACTGCCACCCTAAATGACTTAACATTGGCATGTCTTCCCATAGTTTTCTTTAGAACCTTCCTTTTTGTGATTGCTGAAAAACCCATCATGAAACACCAATATTGAGATAAACCATTTCCACTGTTGTGATTTTTCACTTAAATTCTGAATTTTCAGGTTAACTTCACAATCCCCTTCTTGCAAATGCCTGGTACTCAGAGGTAACGAAAAAGGATACTACTTTTCAATGGCAATTTCTTACCAGCAAATGGCCTCACTTTAGCAAAGTGCAAACAGTGTATGAAGTTGATTTTATTTACCCTTATCCTTGTGGCATTCTCCATTATGTTTCTTCTGTTAAATTGTTCTGAAGGGAAGTTTGCTCCTGCTCTTAACTCAGCTGTAGTTTGGCAGTACAGATGAACACACCATACCATCTGAATCTTTCCCACATGTGAACTTTATCTACAGGTTGTATATTCTGTCATTCTTTCTGATGAAATCACATAAATCTGCCTTCCCTTTAAACCACTTGTACTCTTCCAGAGACAAAGATATAAACAGTTATTTAGAGGGACACAGAGGTGATTTCATTGCCTCACACTTAATTATAGTTGCTAAATCAATGCTTTATTTACACTAAAACAATCCTGTCTCATTACCATAATGTTATTTAATACACCTGTATGTCCTCCTCTTTGTCAGAATTGACAAGGTAACAGCCCTAAGACTTAAAATATAAGTTACTGGGATGTTAAATATTCTCAGGTAAGAGACAGGCAGATGTTAAGGGATGGCAGATCTGAGACTGTTCCTGGTACATCCATCTGCAATGCTTTGGTCTGGGTTCTGTTCTCAGGTAGGTATGTTATTCTGATTAGAGAAGGCGTGTTATCAGATCTCTATCTAAGTTTATAGCTTTACTTCCACTGCCTGCTGCTTAGTACAGGGAGAATCTAAGTAATAAACTCAAGTTCACCACCACCACCAAGCAACTGTCCTTTGCACTGATCTCAGTGCTAAGAGTGAAGACAATATTTAACACAGGATAAAGCTCCTTTGCACTACCTTGGAAACTTTGCCAACAATGTAAGTGTTCGTACAGAAATTTAACCAGTACATAGCTAGGCAGATACATGTGGGTTCTTTCCCCCATGCCCCTGCTTAGCCATTTCCAGTGGGGTGTAAGTACCCTACAGAGTCACTAATCAGTAATAGGGAAATGACTCATTCCAAACCAGAGACAGAGCAACGTAAGCCAGGGACTGTTTCTTGCACTTGGTTTCTTGGTGCAATAGATCTCAAAAGTGATGAGATAAGCTAAGCCAGTAAAGATATTACTGTTAGATGATGTTATTTGGTATTCTTGTAGTCAGGATATGTGTAGTTCGAGACAGACAAAATCCTTTACAAAGTCAGGCTCCCAAATTAAAGTTCTTTCCCTACTTTGCTGTGTCTTTGTAGACACATGGCTATAGGACAGTTGCAGCCCTTCTGTTTGAAGAGTACTTTTGAAGAAAATTATACTTACTGCACTATTTGGAAAGTAATTACAATAGAAAAAAGTGAAGTGGCTTAACAACAAATATCAGCTCTGTAAGAAAGGTCTCTAGCCCAGTGCCCTTGTTCTTGGGACTAGAAGTCATCTGTGGGATGACTGAATTGTCACTCACTCATGCATTTAATGTTTCAGCAGTACCAATACAATAACCTGAGCCTTGTCTGCTGTGTAATACAAAGGAATTTGTTCAGAACATTTTTCAATCAGAAATATAACATCAGCAGACTTTCATTCCTGCTTAGGTGCTGAAACATAAAAGCCAGAAAATTAGAAGAATTTTTCATTCAGGTTTCCTAATAGGCACTGATTATTTTACCAGTTTCTATGGCACTATCACCATGGCAGCTAGCCATTTTAATCAAAGGCATTCGAACACATTTCTGATAACATCTCAGTATTACATCTCCTGGTCACACGCAGCAGTAACCACTTTGTACATTTCCATAGGACACAGGCCACTAATGTCAGCAGACATCAGGATTAGAAACGTGATATTTCAAGCATCTAATTAAAGAACAAGTTCTCAGTGTTCCTTACTCTAATTCTGAAAACAATAGTGGAAATATAACCATTGTGACCAAAATGAGAATCAAAATTCTTCCACAGCTTGCTCAGTTTCTACATTGGTTATGCCCCTTCTTTGATTAACTACTCAATGCAAATGATTACTCAGCAGATTCTAAGAGAATGTGCAAGGGAAAAAAAAAATCACTGTAGAGAGCTGAGTATCTGCAAAACACTGACAGATAAAAATAGCTACTTTACCCTTTGTACAAAACCCCCATACTTTGTTCTGTACAAGCTAAATTGAAGCACTGCATACAAGATTGAAATCAGGAGCAGGGAGCAGAAAACTCAGTGTTTTGACCAAAAGAATTTTCAACGTACAATGGGAAGCATTCTGATTTTACTAAATATATCCTGAAGCATTTGCAAATATGCTCAGCCTGAAAAATGCCCTGCAACTATTGAGAAATATTTCCAGCAACGTCAATCCTTCATGTCTTCCATCAAATACATAAGAAAATACATTTTCAAACTAACTTAGAGCAAATTCATACTTCTGTCCCAAGATTTCTGGGGATTTCAAAAGGCTGAGATACTCTAAACAAATGAATTTATAAACCCTTTAATAAAAGATAATAAGCAAACTAAAAAATTTCTCTATTTCAAGCCTAAAGCTTTTCAAAGGGTCCATCCAAGAGATATTAAATAAATACAAATAATGTCAATAATCCTAAACACTACAGCAAAGCACTATGGCTAAAAATCACTGGTATAACAGCCTCCTAAAATAGACAACACTGACCTCAAATAGAAGAATAAGAAACTTAAGTAAATTGAGAATGAGGATCACAATTAGCTTTATCTTTTTAAACTACTTAGATGCAGAAATAATCACAGAAACAGTGATGTCGGGAGAACAATACGAAAACAGAACTGAAAGTCAAGTATTTCATATCTCCAGTACTTCCATGATTGTCAGATTTACAATTTTGCCTCCCTTGGGTCAGTAGTTGGGGAAGGACAACAATCCCCATAGTAGTAGCCATATCAAAGATAAATGAACCAGTAGAATACAAAATCTTCAACAACAACAACAAAGCCTTTTCTATTTTCAGTCTTCAATTTAATAGCAGTTGTACCTGGTATTTTAAGCTTACCATTTGCTTAATTAAGAGTTTATGCTTAATTTTTGCTCAATATGAATCCCAAGATATCTTATGAAATTTGAGTCAAAAGGAGCTTCAGATTTCATTGTGGTTTTGGAATGCAGAAAATATTAAACATAAGGAGACCTCATTAAAAACTGCAAGATATGAGATGTAGACTACCTGGAAACAAACATTCTGTTAGTTCCCTTAGTCCTTTCCTTCTCTCAGGTCCAACTTTCTCCCTAAATAACACAATACATAATTATGCCTTGCCAGTGTTCTTCTCCTCCCATGAAGGCTACAGAGGGTTACTGTGTCTAAAAGCAACAATAGGCAAATAACAGTATGTGACAGCACAATGACATACACATTTTTTAATTCTTGAGCCTATGCAGTATATAAAAAATTTAATAAAACCCCTCTTTTTCCTCCAAATAACACAGATATAATACCAATCAACTCATACAAGACTCTAAATGATCCACATGGATTATTTTAAAACATTCAGTTTTAATTTAAATTAGATGTTCTATGTATAGTACTGATTAAAACATAGATTCCTTAATTTTTAAATAAGTAACATGAAGGGCAACTATGGCAACAATTAGCACAATGCTTGCACTGATACCATCAGTCAGTATTCATAGCCTGCATGTACAGCTCTATGAAATTCCTTACCTGGAGTCCCATTCACTGAATGGCCTTTTTGCTGAGTCTGCCAACATCACAATAAGAGAGATGTGTCAGGGTAGTGAAAGGTGCAGAGTTAGGATTACTAGGGAAGGACTAAGCACCTTTCTCCCTGCTCATTACACGCTTCCTTGGAGTCTGTAACATCCAGCCACCATCACACTACTTGAAATTGTACTGATTAAAACAAGACTAAAATCTTCTAGAATCCATTGGCAAAAAAAAGCCCAAACCAACAAACCAGCCTTTTCCAGAAACAGATACATTACGATTAAACAAACAACTAAGCTGAATTAAGCTCTCCAGAAGACGACTGAGTTTCTTGTAAAAACTACAGATATGAAAACGTAGTATGACAAAAGAAGCAGATTCACAAAGGTGTCATTGCTGCCCCACGTCATACCACCATTGCTGCTGTGTGGGCACACACAGCCCACTGAGGTCCTGTACTCCACACCAATTTTACAGCTTTAGCAAAAGCATACAGCCTTGTAATAGAAAGGGTTCCAGAGGCTGGTAGGCACTGATATTCATCTGTATTCCAGAATCAAGTGGGAAAAGTCTAGCTTGCCCCTGTGTGAGCAGCACAGTCATACCAGGGAAAAATTTGGCCTCCATCCATAGAAAGGAGATCATTTAGTCAATTCACACCAACAGCAGAAAACAGAGCCAGATCCAGCCTCAACAGCTAACACACTCATATTTTAATAACAGACTGTAAATAACAAAACAACACTTTTCCTATCAACAGCAGTTTCAATTCCAGAAGCTTAATACAATTTGCTTTAAATCTGTGCCATAGCAACCTTTATTAAAGTCAATGTCATCTGTAAGGACTGAGTTAAAATAAAATGTGGGCCAGATTTATCAGACATTAGTTTCCTTTGATACAGAGCTCAGAACACTGGCTGTGTGTCATCCTAGATATGGTATGAGTTGCATACGTTGCATCCAGCAACATATTTTAAACCAGGCCTTTCCAAAATACTTTCCTTGATCATAATTTTTGAGTATTTGTCTGAGATGGTGAAGGTCAAATGAAAAGTGTGAAAGGTTTCTTTCCGTTTACATTAAATTTATATCCACATGCTAGAAAATGCAGCAATATTCAGGCCTAGGGAGAGATGCCTCGAGAGTTTATTAATATACGACAGTGTTTTAGCTGGTCAATTTAAAGGCACATCCAAGGGACAACAGAAAGACCATTCCCTCTGGCTGAGGGAGCTGTATATGCCCATGTAGCCATGAATATCACTGTGTGTGCAAGACCCTGACCAACACCGAGGAACTTACTGGGCCAGAACTACAGCAAAAGTAGTCAACAATTTATTTTTTATTTTCAGCACTGGCTCCTAGGGCACGCTGCATCTTTATGTCAGATGGCCACTGAACGAGTCTCCAGAAGGCGCTTAGATCAGACATATTCCTACAAGCTCCAGGGTAAGCTTTTTAAATTTAGATTATGTAAGGTCGTGTACCTCACTGCATTATGTTTTATATTCACATTGTATCTCTCGGCACTATATTGCACCCTGTGAACTCCTAACGAGCATTATTCACAGAAATCCAGGCAGATACGCTTTTGTAGCTCTTTCAGAAGGAGAACAAATATCATATGTACATCTAATACTTATCGAATGAGGTCAATCCCCCCAAATGTCCTGACATGGTCCAAGAAACACAGAAGGACATTATCACCTGCCCAAATCGGCCTCCTGCCCAAGCAGCACCGGACCGCCCGGCCAGGCAGCAGGCTCCTTGTACAGGCTGAAGCCGCGAATGCAGGAGCGGAGCGAGTCTGCAATGCAGAAGCCCTTCCCGGAGCTCATCAATGAGCCGGGGGAGACGGGGCGGGGGCAGAGCCGGCAGCCCTACCGCATCCTCGCCACGACAGCCCGAGGCACGGGGCGGGAGGCGTTTCTCACCGCCCGGCTTTGCCCTTACGGGCT
>JAHLSL010000053.1:4702997-4723066 GCA_025920805.1 Petroica traversi | reverse complement strand
GGCCCTGAGGAGAAAGGGCCCTGAGGAGAAAGGGCCCTGAGGAGAAAAGGCCCTGAGGAAAAAAGCCCTGAGGAAAAAGGCCCTGAGGAAAAAGGGCCCGAAGTTGTGCCAGGGCAGATTTTGGTTGGGTATTAGTGCCAGGTTGTTCCCCCAGAGGTGTTTGGGCACTGGAACAGGCTCCCCAGGGCGGTGGGATTGCCCTGCGCAGGGCACGGAGCTGCGCTCTGGGATTCTTGTGGGCCCTTTCAGCTCCAGGTATTCTGTGATTATATAAACTGATACTCACTTTTGTGATCAAGATAGAATCAAACCCAGATGTTATTTACAAAAGGAGGAGTCATTTAAGACAGGCATCTGAGATAATGTGCTCTCAAGAAAGACAGGCTTAAAGAATATATTCTTTGGGATAGGAAATGGACTTATGAGCTTTCTCTGCTCTGAAAATACATGCAGTATTAAAACATCAAAAGCTTTTTCAAAAGCACTTTTTAAATTAAGTTGAAGTAGTGAGTAAATCTTAATTGACTAGACTTAATTCTCTAGAATTTAATAATATTAAGAAGACAATTTAAATGGCTGTAAAACACTTATCAGGTGACTGTGAAGGTCAAAATAGTACATTTCGCTCTCAGTTTCATGGATATTATGTAACTCATCTGAAGTTCTACTCTTAAAGTGAAAAGTGTTTTTTAAAATTTTCCTCCTCTCTGACAGTTAGAAGAAAGAGCAAGGGAGAAATCAGATTTGCATGGAATTATTTCTGACTCATTTAATGAAACTTTTTAAGAGTCAGTGAAACAGTATTCACCTATTATAGCCCATCATCTCAAAAAAAATCAGCCTCCTCAAGAACCTCCCTGTACACTCACAAGGTTCATCACTCCTAACTCCAGCTCACACATTTTTTAAGCCTTCATCCAGGGCAAAGCATTAGGAAGAAACAATATTTCACAGCAATCTGTTTCCTGCTATCCACATTTCATTTCTCAGTGTAACACGAATTTACCTATCAGAACGAGGAAGACTGAACTTTTCATTAGTCAAATAACCTTCCTCACAATTATCAAGCAAAACAGAATCATCAGCTAGCTTAGTACCACAGATGAATTTGGGAAGAGAAAACAGATGCACTAATTATCTCCAGCAGATCCCCTGGGAGCTTCCTATGGGCCACTTCCATTTGCTGTCTGTCTTATGCCCATAAACCAGAAGCACTGCAATATCCCTGCAGGGAGTTTTTTCTCTGCAGTAACTCATGAAGGAGTAAAATTTAGATAATAGTTTCTTTCATCACTATTCCAATCTGAAATAGATCCTAATAGTGAATTAATTCCAGCAAGTTACGGTATTTTTATATTTTTAGACACAACTTGCTAGTGAGATATTCAAATTGTGGAAAGACAAACAGTTACTTCAGCAGATCTACCCCTACACTGTGTGCAAAAAAACCCTGCAGATAATACTGGGTGAACATTAGGCTTTAAAAACCTGCAATTTCCTTCTTTTTTACTGTGGTAATGGTAGAAATAAAAAAGAAACCTCATTCATCTACATATGTATATACAGCATACAATAAACCTACTGTTAAACCTAAGGCACTCATTTTGCAAGAACTGTATGCAAGCCAAAGTCCAGGTACAAAAAGAATAATTTCAATATATATCCATGTGACTCAGCGGTCTTAAAAATTCAGTATAACACATTTATCCTATTCCTTGTTATCAGCAAGGGTGGCCACCTCCTGGTCTTTAATCTAAAGAAAAATAGGAGAAATCATAAAGCTACCACACCAAAATGAGTTTTAAAGCAGATAATTAGACCCACATATGTAACCATTAGAGAGACAGAACTCTGCCAGTACCAGGCAATTCAGATCAGATTTCAAAACAACTGCTTCAAGGTAAGTTTTGTTATAAATATCACCAAGAGGAAAAGTATACAATAACACAAAACCTGTTGTAAACATTCTAGAAAAAATACATATTCAGCTGAAGCCAAAGGAATTGAACTGCCTGGAACACATTTTATATGGATCAGAGTTTCCCTCGTCCCTTTTCAGTTTTTTTAGCTGCAAATTAAAATAAGAATAAAAAGAAAAGATAGCCTTCAGATGTATATTGGCAGCTCTGCTCTGGACAAGTAGCACTTCATGGTCCCTTCAGCCTCTTTACTGAGATATTAATACAAACAAATGGCAAATTTCCAGACAGCAAATTGCTTTTATTTCCACTTACCTCATGGCAATAGCAGAGCTCTCTACTCTTCCTAGAAGACAGAGTTTTCTGCTGTTCATGTTCCTCTTTTTGCCCTTGGAGTGGGGACCACTCAGGTCTCTTGACCTGAGAACCCTTTGTTGGTTGGGTCTTCGCAATGGCTTGAATTTGGCACGGTCAAGTTCTTTCCCTGGCTCTTCACCACTACAAATCCAACCCAACCTTACTAGACCTGCAGTTTGATCACAGCCTCAATATAGTATTTCACAGATTTACTGTCGTCTACTGAACAATTATAAAATTTGTTAAATCTTCAATTCTGTGATTAAGTAATCTAGACTTTGCAGGCTACCTTTAAGGTCTCTAGTCAATACTTTCAGAGCAGCAATCTTCAAACTCCTTTTTCCTAAAATGTTCTAGGGGTGCACTGTGAGGCACATTTCTCAACTTAAAAGTTTTCAGCTTTGCCAGTCGTATTTCTCACAGACATGTTCATACACAATTCTAGTTCTAATAATGTTGCTAAAAATACATAGTTACTTATTTAAAAGCACTCTCAGATTATGACTGCATGAATCTCAACTATAGCACAGCCTTTTTGTATAAACACCAGTCCTGTTTCTCCCTTAGGAACTTTTTTTCTGAAATTTGTACTTTATTATTTAAAGGAGAGGTATAAAAATGTGACACAAAATGTAATACAGTATTGGGACAAGGCTGGAGAGCAGTTACTTTGCTCTGTAGCTGCTACCTTCAGAATGGAAATCTGAAGCAAAGAAAGACTGACGCATAATAGCCGTATAATAGCATATATAAGAAGGTTGCAATTAATTAAGCAGATATGTTGCTTTTTAAAACTTCCCTTCTGTATTACAGTCTTCCTTTTCATCTTGTTTTGCTCAGTCCAACTCTTCAGACAGCTATTGACAGCAACAGCCAAAAATATCACAGGTTTTCCTACAGATACCCTACCAATACTGACTGCTAAATCCAGTGGTGCATGTCAATTTGATGACTCATGCCTCTTATTTCATTTTAATCTCCTTTCCTTTCATGTTGATGAACTGAAGTTTTACAGTTTTCCAGCCTTCTCCCCTGCCTCTTCCCATATACCTAAGACTAAGTAGGACAAGTAGAAAAGCCCCCACTGGCTGTCACTGGCAGCGTTTGTGCTGTTGTGATAGCAGGCTTTAACAATTTATAGTATCTCTAAAGCTTCAACAAAAGGAACAGAGGCAGGAACAACTCTCAGTAATGCCACTCTGCTTGCCACAGAGTAGTAGGATTTAAGAAGGAATTATCCTGTTTTCTCTTTGCTCTTGCTTCCATCCCTACAATGATGAAGTCTGTAGAAATGAGAAGAATGGTCACATTCCCATTTTAAGCTCTGTACTGAGCAGAACCAAAATAAACATTCAAATCTAAGACTGAAGTGCTTGATATTTGTGATATTTTTATTTTCCTGCACTTGTGGCTATGATTAAGGCTGTTTATTCAAGGTGACCATGCCAGGTTGTTTTTTCATTAATCATTTAAAGGTTATACCAGTTTATCTTGCCATGTGTTTTGGCAGAGACTGCAACTCTGCTTGGACAGATATTTCTGTGAAGCATCTGCAGCTGCCTCTGACTTAGATTGGATTTGGATACTTAAACACAGGAATATGAACTCCTGTGTGCAAACAGGCCTCTGAAATACACAGTATTCTTAAAGAGGAAAAAAAAAAACCCCTAACAAAAAAGTAAACCCCAAAGTTCCTAGAAATTGTGGTACTTCTTTCAGGACTAGTAGTGCTAAACCAACTCCTACGGACAGCTATAATTTAAGAGGTGGTGGGATCTAAAAATTTACTCTCATGCTGATTGATATTCTTCGACATTTGTGAACTTACACCTACAAATGGGCAAAGCTACAACTGTAACATGAACACAGTTCTCATTCATCCAAATAAACGTGAGAGGGTAAAACTGAGTCCATGACATACTAGAGCATGGTATGTGTTTTCCAAAGCAAACCAAAGCTGGTCTAGGCACTTTGACATTTATGAATTTATACTTCCCACCCTCAGTCCTTACTCAATGATCTAGATCATACAGCCACCCACAGTAAGCAAGTCATGGGTGAACGGGTGAATGTGAGAGATAAGAGCATTTCTTCACAGAAAATTGGGGGATTTGGTTTTGTAAAATGTTATTTACAATACCGTTAGTGTCTGACAACCAAATAATTCCAGTTTTGCTTTTTTACCATGCTGCAATGGAAAACAACTAAACTCTGAAAATGTCAGGTAATTGTCAAGCTATATTTAACTACCACGTTTCACTTCTAAGGAAACATCAATTTGAATAAACAGATGGTGTTGCTATGGGGTTGCCATCACAAGTAGAAGCACACATTTAACTCTGAAAATGGCACATACAAAGGACAAGGAAATTACATGCAATGCTGGGCATTTCTGAAAGCAAAACCATGGATATTCTAAATCTTTGTTTGCTTCATTCCTGCACTCAATAACACAGTCTTACTGTTTGGATCACTTGATTCCTAAGAGCTAGATAAGAATTTGTGATATTAATAATATTAATCCTCAAATAATATCAGGAGTATTTGCATCTCTAGCTTCATTGCTCCCTCCCCTGAAATCCCTGGGAAAGCAAATGTACAATTTTGGTTACTTCCTCAAATCATTTAGGTAGCTGGGAGTTTATTGAAAATAAATTGTCGTGCTATTTCAGGAATAAGGATCCCACTGGCCAGCTAATGGATTTAGTCAATGTTATTTAAATGTTGGAATAAAGATTTTTTAAAAGCTCTCAAAATGAAGAAATGGGCAGTTCATCCAAAGAAATCCAAGTAGAAGGCCTGTTTAGATATTTGGTACCTGACATTACTTGTATCAGGAGTTGAACTTTACTAAAACAGGACATCATGTTAGGAGGCACTGTTTTCTTTCCAAGAATTGCTATAAAACTACAACAGCTATAAAATTTTCCAGTCTACAATGGGATTTCCATCTGTTAAACACTCAAATAACATTAAATTAAATAATTTAAACATTCAAATTCCAAATTAGTACCAAGAGGAATGGAAAGGGAAGCATGGACAATTTCATCAGCTGCTTATGTAAGTTAATCATTGCTCAAGAATGCTGAAGATAATTTTGACACTATACTTTTGGATCACTTTGGGATTTAGAAATTGGTTGGTTGTTAGATTTAATTTTGACCTTGTTTGTATTTCACTCAAATACATATAACTAAATAACAGGTATAACCAGTCAGTTCAGCAGTATTTAAAAGAGCATTTCCACAAACTACTCCTGATCTGTAAAAAGGACTGTGATTATTATTTACTTCAGAATTTCTCAGTGTTCTAACACAAGGATGGACCTGCAGGAAAAGTCTTAAGCTCCCTTGAAAACATTATCACCACTATACCACTGCACTGCTGCCCAGGAAAGACTAAAATATGGCAAACAGGAAAATTCTATTACTGACACAATGACCTCTTCATATTTCAGTGGCAGAATCTTTGTGAAATTTAAGACAATTTATAGCGTTTTATATACAAGCATAAACAAGTCAACAGGAGTATGGGAATTCTGAGCAAAATGCAAGCACAAAAGAAAAGTGAAACAAATTAAACTGAATTTGAAAAAGACCAGCAAAACATTGATGGAAACCAGCTTTAAAGTGTGATACAGTAAAATCAGAATGTGAAAGGTCATGCATTACACTGGACAGAAGAAAATTTGCTTTCCTTGTTAACAACAAATGGGTATAGTGAGAAAACTTACTTACCTCCTACAGACACCACACAAACCACTTAAATTCTGCGTTTGTTCAGGAGCAGAAGTTTCCATCCCTTAAAACCAGAAAAGTTTCTATTTGCACTTACTAAACATCCAGTGCTAATGGTAAAGAAGATGAGACATTCTTCTTTCAGTACCAAATATCACAGCCTTGGGAAAAGCCATTCCCACTTTGAAGGGTATTTCCTTTCTAAGGTTCAATTGTCAGATTCACACTACCTGAGAGAGAAGGTATCATACAAACCATTCCAATTCACAGCAGAAAGGACCTGGCTCAGTCCTCAGTCTAAGGACTCCGGGTGGAACAAATTCCCAAGTCAAGTTGCCCATCAAGTTTGTTTTCATACCTCCTTTCATGGTGTTTTCTAGAATGATGAGCTGCCCTGTGGCCTCCTTCCTTCAAAGTGAGATGCAAATCACTTTATTTGCATTACAACTGGCAGCAATTAGAAAGCTTTTATAGCTAAATGATAATTTTAAAAGCGTGAGCATAATTAGCTGCAGATAAGTAGAACCTTCTTGCCAGGTACAGATTCATCTCTATGCAGAAATACTATTACAGCATCTTTTAAAGCCACAATGGAGATCCAGCAGCACAATCACCAATTCCAGTGAGATCATTGTGCCCACCATGCAGATATCTTTCCATCCAGATCATTATCACTAATCAGAGATTAGCACCCATGACATTTTATCCAAAAAATTAAGCATGCACACAGCTTCAGTCTACCTGCAAAAACAAAGCTATCCAGGAAATTATAGAGAATCTGATTTACGTGTTAGATCTGTGACAATGGATTGCACATAACAAGTTATTGTAATGCTTATAAACTACCTTAGAGCATTCAGCCTGGTTTGTGAAGTTTTTATAATTCTTACAGCAAGAAAGAACCAGCACCCTAGAAAAAGCAGCTTAAATTCAGATGCCAAGTTAATGAATGCATGCAAATTGAGATTCCTCCCCACTCCTCTCAGAGGCAACACTTCCTGCTCTTGCAATTTTATCATGACTCTCACTATTTTTAGTGCCTTGCTTAGAGTCTCTGCTACTGGAATAATGTCTGAGACTCAGCATTAATTTTAAAAGAAAATATTTTCACTCCCCTGCATCATGAGAAAAGTTTGAAAGTGTGAAACGAGTGCAGCCTACAGGCTAAAAAACTAGAAAGAATACAAAAAATTCAGGGTGGGTTTTGTTTTGTGCTTAAAAAAGCTCATGATATCTGAGCTGATTCCCTGGGTGGCAGGAGCTAGATAATGCATTGATTCCTCATGGCTCTCTGTAGCTCAGAATCTCTCCAGAGCAGATGGAAGGCACATCAGCAGTTTTACATGGAAAAAATATGCAAAGCCACTGTCACTGCTCTTTCTGTGAAGTGGATATTCTTGCTCTTCAGAATTCCAATACAGCTCCTCTTAAAAGTCATACTTTTAAAGAGAATATTTGACCTTTTGAACGAAGAATAAATATTATTTTGTGCAAAAACTGTTCTTGGTTTCTCTTCTCTGAAAGCTAACTCTTTTGCCACTAAGAGCATTTGGTTTAAGAAGATAAAGCCAAGAGTTATGTTATCTGCAAGAAATATGTAAACACATGTTAAGGAGGAATATAACATCAGGCTTCCTCAGGGGAAAGATGATGTTTTATAATTGCCTTAACACAGCTACTTGCTTTTAATTAAACATGCAGCTGGAATTTGAAACAGAAAGTTAAATAGATTAACTGCTTTTATTTTAGATGATTGAGAGGATTTTTAAAAAGGTACCACTAGATGGTGCAAGAGTTTAAATAATTCATAAATCCACAGCCCATCCCTTGCCTCTGCCCTGCCCCAGCCACAGAGAGCCCAGCACTGCCAAGCAAACCGAGCTCCTGCTATTTGTATGTGGCAAAATTACTGACTTTGGCCCTAGAGGCAACAACTCACTCCCTTCTTTGGTATTTCTTTCAAAGAGGAGGAAATATTTGGTCATCTGAGGTAAAACTGTAATGAAATGGCTGTGACCTCCCTAAAGCTCTGGGACTTGGGAACTCTGGGAGGAGGGAAGTGACCGACCATTGCAGGTCAGGGTGGACACAGAGCTGTTCCTGATCTTGGGAAAAGGCAAATTCAGCTCCCTCCTCTGCTGGACAGACCCAAAAAACAAGTCTCAACCTCACTGCACCTCTGTTCTCATCTGGAAATAAAGTTCATGGAGGGTTTGTTAGCACTTCCAACCTCAGAGAGATGCTGAAAGGAAAAGTATATCTAAAATCTAAGCCATGTTCCAAAACTGTGAAGTATTTTAGTATATGTATGATGCCTATTCTGGTGGTGAAGTATAACTGGATTTTTATTTTAGTAATTTTGGTTAAACATTAAACAAGAGTATCAGGAACCATTCATTACAAATTAAGTTAAACTGATATATAAAGCAAAATGTCTTGTCCAGTTCTAGTTGCACAGCACAGGAAGATCTGAGCTTACTTTGTTCACAGACAGCAGAACTACAAGCCTAAAGTGTTCCAAGAAACCTTTTTTAATGATCACCAGTAATGAAATTATAACTAAACTTTTGCATAATATGCATTGAAGCCTTTGAGAATAAGGTAAGTGTTGGGTAGGTAACATAAGGAGTAATTAATGTAGACAAGGTACATAGACGTCAAATTAAATAATAATTCAGGTATGTGAGATAACACGTGGAAAGCACACGCCTTCATTGCACAGGAAAGAAACCTCCACCCAGCCATGGCTACCCACCACAAGAACCTGAGAAACCCCCCAAAAGCAAACAAAGGAAAACCTGCTGAGTAACACACACCTACAGGGAAATGGTGACTAATACATTAATAACTACGACCTCAAACCCAAGGTAACTGGGAAGATTCTTCTCACTCTGAATGCATTAATGGCATAGAATTTCCCCAGGAGATGGCAGGATTTGTGGCCTTCATTAGAGGAAAGAACATTTCTTGGATATGTATTATACATTTAGCTGTTACTGTTCTAAACAAGCTGACCTAACCACATACTTCCATGCTGACAAAAATATGTTTACACTGGAGGGTTTGCTAAGACAGGCATTTTGCCAGGCCAAGTCTAAACTGAAATCCCCACAAATGCAACTACTCACTATGGTTATTGAAGTGCCACCTTCAATATCTTCATCCCAGGATACTGCTTAGGGCACCTCCCTACCTCAGCACACTTCACTTTCTCTGAGGTGGAGGATGAAGCCATTTCTGCAAGATTTGGCCTCTGTAAGGTGGTAGAGACTCCTCACATCTAAACTGGGTGAGAATTCCACTGTATTCACTCCATTTCCTTTCCTAACAAAGCTCTTCCACTTGATTGCAAATTTGGCCTCCATCCTCTTTGTTCTAATGCTGCTGCAGACAGGGCCACTCACAGAGGAGGGGACAGGTTGAAGAGAAACAGGGGGCTCCAGCCCACTCTGAATCCCAGCATCAGCTAGCCCCAAAATCTGCTGTGGGAAAGTCACCTTGCTTGCCCTGTGGCCATCACTGCTGGCAGCTCTTTAATTTCCTTATCAGCCTCCAAGTGACAGAATTTGAGCTTAATTTCTCCACCACAGGATGATGGCTGTGGCCATTCTGGACAGCAGCAGGGACACAGAGGTGACCCAGCCTTGCAATGTAAACAAAGCCGTTTCAGAAAGCATTCCAGGTCAACCCACAAAGAGTTACATTCAGCACATTGAAGCAAATAGAGGTAGAGACTGTGGGATTTATGCTTTTCCTGGATCCTCCCATCCTCAGGACAAACACAAGACAGCACGAAAATAAAGAAAACTGCCAGATAAGCCGCTCTTAAAAAATCTGCTGGCTGATATGGAGCTGTCACAAAAGCAAACAAGGAAACATCAAGCCAGTATGTGCTTTCCATGAGGCTGAAAAGAGCAGTGACAAGCCATACAAGAAGAAGAAATGGCCTCAAGCTGCATCAGGGGAGGTTTGGACTGCAAAAGTGTTGTCAGGCACAGGAACACGTCCCTGGGAAAGGGGTTGAGTCACCAGCCCTGGAGATAAAGCACTGAATGTGCACAGCAGGAGCACAGACGTGGCACTTTAGGACATGCTTTAGTGGTGCACTGAGCAGTGCTGGGCTGACAGCTGGACCCAATGGTCTCAAAGATCTTTTCCAAGCTAAACAATTCCACAATGGACACTCCACTGGGTTCTGTAGGGCAGAGACTTTCAAGGCATGTATGGTATATCCAGTGCTCTGCTTAAGTTCATGGATCCCAGTCAGGGAAGATCCTACCTGCACATTTTTCAGCAGATCTTATACATTTGCAGGCTTGATCCCTCTGGGTGCACAAGAATATTCATCAACCAAAATGCCAATCTAAATGAGGAAGATTATCTCTATGATTAAGGCTTAGGTTCTCACATGGCACCTCCTACTGTAAAAGAGATTACATAGAGAAAATATTTAACTTAGGAAAAGCCCTGTGAGACACGGAAGATCAGTTCCATGAAAGGAGTACAAAAATGAAGATCAAAAAATTACATTACATTGCTTTTCACGAAGGCAAAGTCAAAAAATGAAAATGAATCTTATTCCCAGGCTAGCACTCTGAACATCCTTGTCTTCTCTGAGGCAGGAACAGTTTCTTTTCTTTTTGCTTACCTTATTTTTTATTGTTAGACAGAGCAACAGCACTGGAAGAATACTAAATATATGTACAGATTCTATCCAAACTGCACCTTTTCTCAAAGTATTAAATTCTGTGAAATGTGAAGGCTAATTGAAAGATGGCATGACCAAAATTTATGCCATTAACTAGAATAAAGCAAGGTCAGAAAACATGGCTAAAAAAAAACAAACTGAAAAGCATTTTTTCTTTTAACTGAAAAATACTCATCTTCTAAATTGTTTAAAAGTTCCGATTTCAGCTACATAAAGCACACTTGTGTTTTACTGATCATTAATGTGGGCTTGTAACTGTTATATAAATCGACATCAGAAGAGGCAACTGAAAGTCTTCCCTTATCTCTCTCTCTCAAACAAACACACTTTTTGCTTTCTAATCCAAAATTTTTCTATTCTCTAATAAAAAACACCATGAAGTATAAAAAAAAGACATAGAAAGAAATTAAAGTATACATAACCTGTCTGGAAAATTACTTCATTTTAGTTATTCTAATAACTTTAAAAGAATTATTTTCCAAGTATGGGCATAAACTGATGAGCTTCCATTAAAAGAGTTTTTAGTGTATTCCTTTCTGAAATTTATTTAAATACTTGTGAAAGAAAGCATGAGAAAAAGCCTGTTGTCCCTTCTCACCCCTCTAAGAAAAGCTTAAGTGACTCTGACTTCAATGTCACTGAAATGAGAGAGAAGTTGAAATCTTGACTCTTCTCTGGCATGGCTGCTGTCATTGCAGTCACCCTGCCAGCAGTGACAAGGGAACTCAGAGCAAGCAAAGCCATCCCTCCTTTAACCACCAGGTGAGTGGGTTTATTGCATCCAGAGAGGTGCTAAGCTAAAAGCCCTGGTGTTCTCTAGGAAGGAGTTATTGAGTTATTCTTGCATTACTAAGCAGGCACTTGCCCAAGAACATTGTATTCACATAATTTAAAAACAAAAAACTCATTCTGTAGTAATTTATGGTTCTGCAAGGTGACAAAAACTAATTATTGCCTCTCCTTATCTTAATTTAGGTCTAATACTGAATTCCAATGCTGCATTCTTGATACATTTGACTGTTATTTTAAAAGACAAGAGTCACTAATATCCAGTGAAAGACCTCATGCCTCAGGTTATTCATTGATAGAATAAAATTAAAGAAGAGATCATGGAGCCTTTCTGATCTTTTTGTTACAGTTCTCCTTCAGCTGTTTGCTCACAAAAACTCTGTGATCAATTCCAGTGCTAAAAGCTCTTTTCAGTATATTCCCTTCTCAGAAGCTCAGCTGTTTGTTGCATATTGCCTCTTTGTGCAGTCACAACTGTAAGTTTTCCAGATTGCTACTCATCTAGAGATCAAACACTATCTCCTCTATGACAAGGTTGTCAAGTGTCATTAGCAGGTGACAAATTCAAAGGTACAAAAACAAAACATTCCTTACATGCTCAGGGGTGAGGCAGTGAACACAGCCCAACCATCTTCTCTTGCAGCCATCCAGCATTCATGACTTTAAAACCAACATAAATATGGCAATCATGAGTGAGAAAGAGCATCAACATCTCCTGTTGTTCTCTACCAAGCTGAGAACACACATATCCAAAACATATGATTCTTTAAGGTCTAAGAGGGATGCACCATGATAAAACATTTTTATCCAGGCACCTAAAACCTTTTCTGAACCCAGTGCATGGGTTTTTTACATTTCTGTCTCTTATTGGAAAACATTTTAATAGCCATTTTATCATTATATTTGGTCACTTCTGGTGCTTCAAAAGCAGGAGAGCCAGCTCTCACTGCCTGGTAAAATCTGTGTCACTTTGGTTCCTATTAGAGCCAACCATAATTTCAACATGCTTGACACAGAAGATGAAGTAATGGCAAAAATACCCAGATAAAAAGACTGTAGCACACATCCTCCTGTGTGTGAAGGTTTTCCCCCTTTTTTGGTGAAGAGAGTTTAGTCTGTGATATGTATTTTTTATTCAAGTGAACACAACAAAACCACCACATTTCCTGACCCAATTTCTCGCTACATGTTAAACATTCAAACTAGTGAGTGTATATATATATATATATATATTTATATATATACATATACTGCCAAGTCTCAGCAGTAAAAGACATGGCCATATTGCTATCAGAACATGGTTCCAGTTATACTTACACTCTTATAAGAAACAATATAAATATGTATTTTTAAAAAGGAAGCAAAAAACCATCACACTATTGGTTACAGATACTCTGCATTTCCTTTTGTCCATTAGCTTTAGCAATGGTGGCTAACACCTTGTGTCAGCAGCAGGTGGGAAATGCCATCTGTATTCCAGGAATTCCATGCCACACTGGCACAGCACAGGGCATCCTGCCACAGTATCAGTCAGGATTTACACATCAGTGCTGGGATCTCACCATTTGAAATGGGGAACAGTGTAGCCCTTTTTGTGTATTATTTCCAGGTGGTTTCCAGATCATGAACCATAGCCTTCCTGAAATAAAGGAACATTAGTGCTTTTAAAGAACACCTTGTTTCAGTATATAATCTATTGTTAGCTGAAATATACCCTTGCAAAGGGTAGTATTTTTTATTTGTGTTCTTTTTTTTCGCTTTGTTTTTGTAAGTCAAAAAAACCTGGAGAAGAGAGGAGGGAAGAAGAGTTCCAACTTATCAGCTTGTTTGACCCAGCCTTTATTGTCCAAGAACTGTTCCAAAATTAGTCAAATACACCTCTTGCAAGCATTCTAATTTTTTGTGTGCTAGCATGTGGCAAAATCTTTCTAGCCTAGCCCTTTATATACCTCAGGAGTCTGGTATGATTTTAGTGACAACTCCAGTGGTTTTTCTCTGAAACAACCTGCAAAATTTTATCTCAGCTGTGACTAAGAAAAATGGCCTGAATAATTTTTTAGCTGAAAATATCTTTTATAGTACCATGTCACTCCATGCAAGCTGCCTGGAGACACAAATACACATTTAAATAGCCATTTTTTATTTCATAACCATAAAGACATTGGCTTAATTACTTTCAGTTGCCAGCAGAATCCAGAGATGAAGTGATTAACAGCTACTCATGACAACAGCAAAATTGCTTTAAAAAGGTGGGTGAAATACCTGGAAACAGCTGTTCATTGCTGCATTAGACAATACAGTGTGAAAATGTTCACAGACAGACAAGCTACCAGCATGGAAAGAATGAAATGATACACAGTAAAAACTTTAAGGATTTTTTTCTCTGGCATAAGTGCAGCTAAATGTTTCTTCCAACTTCATATAAGGAAGCAGAAGCATCAAGTGCATAGGAGAATTCTCTCTACTTGTGGCCAAATTGAACTGCACAGAACATTGATAGATTGATAAAAGTTCTACCACGGATCAGAAACACCTAAAGTTCAGAATACTATTTAGTAAGCTGAAAACAAGGCAAGAAATAAAACTGACATGCTTTTAAAGATAAAAGATAAAAACCTTTCTCAGTAACATTTGTGTCTGTTTAAGGAAGTCCTTTATCTCTTAAGAAACAATCTATTCAATAGGATAGTTATAATGGGGTTTTCATTGTGGGAAATGTACAAAATTAAATTAATTCTTTTTGGTTCTTTATTCCTGTAGCCCTGAACTCCTCTATCATCTGTCTAAAAGAGTTTTGTTTTATGTTTTGTTTATATTTCCCTTGATGTATGAAGCAATCCTTTTCTAGAAACAATGAAGCATGAGCTAATGTATTTATGATCCCCAGTATCACTGTGTTTTCTTTGTGTTACATCCTTCCAGAGAAAAACAGGTTTTCTTCCCTCAGGACACAGTCCAGTTAACAATGATGGGCACCTCAGTGAGAAACAAAGCCAGTTTTAAGAGTGATCTGAAGGAAATTCTTTTAAACATCCTTACTGGCATCATCCTACTTATTTGTCTGCCTCTTCAGCAACCTGTATAAGGTAAGTAATGTCTTATTCCCCTATTTTGTGTTATTATACAACGTGTAACTGAGGAAACTCATTGTACCTTATGAGCAGCTTTGTGTAAAATTTCAAGTAACCAATACTATCCTATAGACTATGTGTTAATTATGATTGTGTGCTTTGGCTTTGTTCTAAGCCATACTCACTGTTGCACTCTTCAGTCCAGCAATTTTGCCTTGGATAAAAGCAGAAGCCTTCTGACTTCAGTAAAAGTGCACCAGAGGTCCAGAAAGAGCAGAGCAATGAGTCTGCAACTGTAGGGGAACAGCATCAGGCAGTGCTCAGTTAAATAACAGGAACTGGTATGCATGCTACAAAAATTATTGTGGTTTGATATTTTACTCACTGCTTTTTACTGCTGCCTTTTCATGTCCTTTCTGGATCAGGCTCAGAGGTACTGCATGTAGTGCTTTCAAACCGTTTGTCACAAAGCAGCAATGAAGTAGAACTCTGAAAGAAAAATTAACATCCAACAGTCTCCCCAAAGATGAACTTGACCTCTAACCAGACATCAAACTACCCCCAGACTCTGCTGGTGGGGATGCAATCTTAGCAGCTTGTAAAGATACTGCTTGAACTGTTCCAGTACAGGACTGTGACACATAATTCGGTGGAAATTAAATGGAAGGAAACAGAAGCTAAAGTCTATAATAAGAGTTTTCAATTTCAAAAAGCAGAACCTGCACAAGACCATGTTCATAATGTTAAAGTTTTACAGATAAAGTGTACATGTACAATATACATATACTTGCATAAGGTTTATTTATTTTGAAACCTCAATACTTCCTTGTTCACTTCCCACATTTGCTTTGTTCACTTTTCCATTTCAGAGTGTGTGCCAAATACTCCATATAAAAAGAACACTGAACTTATGATCTCCAAGAATACATTAGGAGAAAGCTATGATGTTTTCCAAATGTTTTGAGGTAATTTTAAAACTATAAATATCAGAACTATAAGCTGAATACAATCCCATTATTTTTAGCTAAGTATCACAATATCAACAGAGACAGTTAAAAAAAAATAAATCTGAACAGCCACGAAGATAGAAATGTAATTTCTTCTCAATTTCTGTCACAGTTCAAAGGAAATGTTGATTTAAAAAAAAAGAACAGTCTTTTTGGGAAAAAGACATTACTACTTGATACAAATAAGAACATTCTTTATGTGAACACAAATGAAAAAAGTGGAATATTGTGGTTCGCAACAGGACACTGTATCTTACTACAACATGTATTCCTTCCAACCCAATGTATTCTGATTCTGCACCATTTCCTTGGCAAAATAAGTCAGTTCTGCATGCAAGTTTCAAATTCTGTCTGTAGATCATTCCTGTAGCATCTGTAAATATTAAACAACTGCCTTCAAACATGGCAGGAATCACTGAAGGCTTTCAGGGTGCAATTGGACAAGGTTTTTATAATTTTGTTTGTGTTGCCTTTCCCTGAGCCTTTGGGCCAGATGATCTTGTGAGATCCCTGCTAACCTGGGCTGTTCTATGATTCCATGATGTTACAGCTTTAAACACACTAGTGGACTCTGGGGAGACAGAGCCATTAGCCTTTCCATGCAAATTTGTAGCCAAATGAGGGCGGGAGAGTGTGAATAAGGGGAAGATAAAAGCAAGAAAGGAATCCTATTCAACCATTTCCTTATTGATGTCACACCCTTACCACTCACTTTACCCTCTCCCTACCACAAGAACCTAAGAGGTTTTTATACTGGGCTAACATGGCAATAATTTGTAAGGAGACAGAGGGGTCCCTGTGGTAAGAGACCTGAAGCCATCTCATGTCAGACAAAAAGCTGAGCCAATCTTGCAGACAGCAAGGTCAGTGCAGGGGGTGGAAGGGTGGGGTAGCTGGTGTGCCCAAGGGGAAGCTGCCAAGAGGAGCCACTGTGGAACAGATATCCTGAAGGTTATCCTGTAGCCCAGGACAGGACTCACACTGGAACAGCTCACTAAGGAAAATGCTCAGGTTTCTGATTAGAATTATGCCTCATGCACATACTTCTGTCAAGTTAAGGCTTCACTATCTAGATTACACATGAGAACCAAACAGCTATGAGACACTATGGTCAAATAACAGTCATTGTGCTGTTAATACAAAATTCCTCCTGTAGACACAAACACTATGGACAACGCAGGACTTAGCTGTGAGCTCAGTAATGCCTGCAAAGCAGTGAAGCCAGCACACCACAATGCATGCTATGGCTCTGAACTAATGAGCAGAAAGTAAGGCTCTCTTCTGAAAACTGAGAAACACAGAAAAGCAGCAGAATGATACAGACAGCAATGGCCTAATAGCTTAAAAGTGGTATTACAGCTTCCAGGTGGAATCCTTCAAAATCACTGCCAGATGGCCTGTTAGAGGGAGAGAAGGAACTTAGAAACCCCCCAAACAAACCAACCAAAACTAAAAAAAACCAACCAAAACACTTAACACTCAAACCATTTTTGACCAAGAAGCTGAAACTGAAATTCTTAGTCCCCCCCCCCAATCAATGAAGTGTAACACACTAGTTTTTTGGGGTTTTGGGGTTTTTTTGTAGCATATGCAAGCCTGTCTCTTTGACTAAGTTCACAAAACTTACTACTTCCATATATTTCTTTGAAGTCACTATATAAAAAGCTGACAGTGTATGTATATATACAAAAATCCTTTCCTTATAGATTTTAGCAAGTGCTAGAGGCTGATCCCTCCACGTGAGTTCTCTTTGTCCCTCTTTATTAAAGCTGCTATTCTTTTTACAAGCTGTGTACAGGTGAACCTGGTGAAACCCATACCATCAGTGTAAATTTCTACCACTTGCTTCACCAGGTCTGACAACATCAGCAAACAATCACAAATTGTTTTTTTTTCCCTTGGAGAAGCAAGCAGAATAGATGTTTCTTCTCCTCTCTCTAATGTGCTTATCTGAACTACAACCTAGAAGTTGTGCAACTAGGCAAGTAGGTAGCAGGTTAACTTGTGAAGATTAATTTTATCCCTTAACAGGAAAGCTAAAGGAGCAGGAACTTCTGACTTGATTAGCTGATTGAAATGGGAGCAGGTACAGCAGGCACTAAAGAGACATGGCACCTAGACTTCCCAAACTGAAATATGGGAATATTTAACTGAAAGTTGTCACACCGATGAAAAGTCTTTAGACTTTGAGGTCAACGGGGGAATTCTGGAAATTAATTGCAACACCAGTTTGTCTTATGACAGCACAGTGATCATTCAGCCGTGGCCATCACGTCTGCAAAACACTTGAACTCCTCTCTCTGCCATTCATTTGCCTTTCAAATACAAAACAACTTCTCACAGCCTATTGTACAGCTGTTTCTGCAAAAAGCATAACCACAAGAACCTTACAAGCTGTATAAACCCTCACAGGTAGCCTTGCAGAGTTCTGTCTATCTAAATATGATAAACCATGCTCCTCTTATATTGTCATTTGCTGTCATATCTCCAGGCTATCTGTCTCTGCAAGCAGTCATGTGGCTGCTGTTTACCCTGTGGGCAGTGCTCGGGCTGTGTGACATATACTGATTGTAGGACAGCTGTTCTGCATCACTCACTTGTAACCAGAGTCACTGTTGTATTCCATCACACGTACCATCATTTAATATTGGAGCCCAGAGCTTAAAATTAAGTATGTTGGAAGTTGCAATTACACATAAGATTATAAATGCTAACAGGTTTAAAGCTCTATTTAGTATGAAAACAAGTCCTCCAGTCTTGGACTTTACCAACAAAACATTATTTTGTCTAGGCTAACATTTCTTTTATGAGAGTAAAAAAGCAGCTTTGCAAAAATTATGTTTTATTTAATTGACTTTTTTCAGATTTTCAGCTAATTATTTGCCTGGTTATTTACATCTCATACTTTCAAGAGGAGATAGTTTTAAAATTTTATCTGAAAGTAGAAGCATAAGCACTTCAGGTTGCTTGAGTTTGCTGCAGTTTTTTTTTACTTCAGGTAAGAGCCTATAACTGAAGAGCTGTATACCACAAAGCAAATGATGAAATTACTGACTTAGAAACCTTCAAAAATGTCAAGTTTCTTGTACTGAACAAGTTCAAGATGTTAGGGCTAAGCAACAAACTTCTTCCAAAGAAGTTCCATATTGGTGAATCTGCAACTAAATTTACAGAATGTTGACAAATGGATCCAAAATAATTTAAGTACAGTTAATTACATTCCTCCAGCCTTTCCCTCCCATATTTCTCCCAAGCATTATTCACTTTGGTATTCAGCACAGGCAAGCTGGGATTGTGCACATAGGAAATGCTATGGGTACCACTTAATTGCTTTTCATAATGCCCATTAAAATTTCTGGGCACTGATGTCTAAGACAATTAACTTTCATCACAGCACAAGAAGCGTTTTATCACTTGCAGTTACTCTTTTTATGCGATACTACCTTGGCTAGCTTGTAGGTACAAATATTCTCTCACTTACCCCTTTCAGCAGACACTTTGTGGCAAATTATTTATAAACTTTCAGCTCTACCTTCACCCTCTGCTTCCCTTGTAGAAGCAGAGATTCGACTTTGCCCCTTTTTTTTTTTTTGCAGTAATCCTTCACTAAACCTCAAAGAACAGCAAGAAGCTTGTTGAAACTGGCTTTCTAGACTACAGCCATATCACTACCACTTCTTTGGTGAATGAATTGGAATGATATATGGAAAATCACGTTATGTAAAGCCAGTGTTAGGAAAGGAGACAGAGACCTGCAACTTTACTCGAATAAAGAGACAGTCCACTGGAGCACAAGCCCGGGGGTTTTCTCTCTGGAGGTTTTAGAGAATGCAGCCTCCCTTTATCCTAAACTCCCGGCTGCATGTTGGTCTCTTCCTTTCCCCATCAGCTGAGGCACTAGGAAGGGACAGCCTTCCAGAACAGCCTACCCCATATCCCCCTTGAACCTGTCATTTTACCCCAAAGTTCAGGAGTTTAGGCTTGTGCAGACCCTTGCCTGTTCCGGGAGTCGAACTGTTTGGGCTCTGTAACAAATCTGCGGCTTGAAGTTGGGAGAGACATTTCAAAGACGTTAACACCCACAGCTTCACCCATCGAATTGTTCGTGAAAACTTTAGCACACATCTTCCTTAACCATCAGAACACTGGAAAAGCAGGTTAGACACCAAAGTAATCTAGTAAAGTCTTTCCAAAAAATGCATTACCTAGGGTTGAATTCTAGAGGAATTTCCCTTGCATTACATGCCGGACAGGGGAAAGATGAAATATCATCTTTTAAGTAGACGCAGAAGATATAGAACCACCCTCACTGTCGAGAAAACCAAACAGAGCCACGCCACGGGGAGGGAGGGGACTGTTATTCACCTGCGGCCACATCGGGATCGCCCGGGCACTGTTTCCCCACCTGCCAGAGGGAGCGGGCGCCCAGCTGCCGGGCTGTGCTCCGTGCGGCAGCGGCTCCGGCTCCCTCGAGCAGCGCA
>JAHLSL010000053.1:4671388-4687688 GCA_025920805.1 Petroica traversi | reverse complement strand
CTCAGGAACCCCGCACCGCGGCCTGTGCCGGACACGGCGGCGGCTGCAGCGATTAAATGGAACCCCTAAGGAATCACAGCGGGGTTATCGCAGTGCCCGTGACGCCTCGGAACGCAGGGAACAGGCTTGGTTAAAAAGAAAGGCTCGTAATGTTCTTAAGAGGTAGGTGAAGAGTCTTCTGCTTACATTGTTTTCTGTTAAAGGGACAAAGGAGAACAGTCACATCTGTTTAGTGTTCCAGCCCGATTAAGCCAGTTCTGTGATCCATGACTCACATCTGTGCTTTTGCTTGATTACTGCAGCTTCATTTTGTTAAACACCGCACGTTTCCCGTTCCCACACACAATAAACTTTACAGACACCAATTAACAGCGTAACCATTTCACCTTAACCCTTCAATCATTCAACCATTAGAGCACCTTGCTGCTCAGGCCTTTCTTGTTAATAAAAAGGTTTTCTTAGATTGCAAAACATTGCAGAACTGCAGAGCCACCAGTAAACTAAGCCCTCCATGAATATTTATTTGTAATTATTAACATGGAATTTCATGTTATCAATACTAGCTAGCAGTTGAGTAAGCTAGATTAAGGAACATAATAAGGACTTCTGGAAAACACTGATAGCTTCTCTACAGATCATTTTCAATACTAAAAAAAACCCCCAACATTTAAATCAGAGTAATCTGGGCAGTTCAAGTTGCAAAACTGAAAAAAAAAATCTAGTTGAGCAAAGAGCAATTAAAGTTGGCTTTAATTTCACTGATCGCAGTCATGCTTGAAGGGAATGATGAAAAATTAACATGACTGCACCCGCTTCACAAATGCTGTTTTTCCCAGTTAGTTTAATGTGGGTGTGATAAAAGAAACAGTGAAGTTCAACTTGTAATTTTGAAGCCAGGAAAGCTACAAGATATGTCTTTCAGAATATGAATATTTAAATATTCAGTGTCCTTAAAAAGTATTATTAAAGCACTTGTTCCAGGTGTCTCTGACAAGCAGGCAGTGGAACAAATCCTCTAGAGAATGACCTGCATCACAAGGACTGAGCAAGAATTTTGACTGCAAGGCTTCTGTGGTTGCAAAAAGCAGGCAAGGAGTTATCCCTCTCCTCTCCATTCCTCATATGAGGTTTGTGAGGGAGACTGGAATGACAAGTAATCTCCAAAAAACACAGCTTTTGAGAGATGAGAATTTAAATCACCTGGCTACTAAATATTGTAGGATACACTAACAGAAATCTGTCCCCGAAAGAAATACGTTTTTAACCAAGAAACTTTCTACCTTGTGACAGATCTAGCAAAGAAAATGCCTATTCACAATGTAGTTCAATATTTTCCAGTCACCTACAGACATTTCAGCAGGCAGCATCAGTGAAGCTGCTGTGAGCAGGCACCAATGACACCTTCTCCTCCCCATGACACACTCTGATTACATTTCACATAAAATCTAACCCTGAAGTATGACACAATTAACTGCTGAAAGATTTTAACTGTCATTAGGGCATTTAGGGTATGATGCAACAAAGTTGCTGAAACAGATTCAGGCTCTGATATCCCAGGGGCTGCAATTTGGAGTGGAGCTGCTGTCTCTCAGTAAAACCATCCTCACTTGTTTACTGAGGGGAAAAGGAAAAATAAAAATGCCAAACTGCATTGTTATGAACAAGGTTACATATTATTCCAACATGTTTTGGAATGAAAGTTCCTCATTTCAACATCCCAGAAGCTCAAAGACTTCAATCCTTGTACATCCCTTCCCATTACCCTCCAACAGAACGTGGCTCTGCCACATTACACACATCAAGGACATGCAGGCAAATCCAGGGTCCACTCACATCAGTTTTTAATGACACTTTCTCCAGAACCTCTTTGCCACTTCTGAATTTACCCTGTTGCAGAAATCAGTTTAGAAAACGTCACATCAAGAGCCCACGGGCCCAAATATCTCTTTTTCAGTTGTGCACAGCAATGATGACTTATCACTACATATATAAATATATATAAACTAATGAGGCCTCCAAATCAGAGGTAAATCAGTGATTCATTAAATTTTTTCTTGACAGGGCTCACCAAATTCTAGCAAAATGACTGTTACTTTTAGAAAAAAGTGCCATTGAAAGGTGAATTCCCTACAATACTGTATCTTATCACAATGTGATTCAAGTTTTGAAATAATTTTTATTTAAGTATGACATTCCAACTTTTCAGGTTTAAATATTAAAATATATTACATTATATTATAGATTTAAAAAAACTTAAGTTTGACAAAACATTATCCATAGCTTTGGGACCACTTTGCTTTTTGTAAACATCCACCTCACCACTAAATGATGAGCTGCAAGAAGTCAGAGGGGAATAATTCTTTAGTTCACTTTTCTTAAGCTGCATATCTTTACAGACAGAACAACTCTTGTGCTGTATATTCATTCACAACTTCTACTGGAGAAATAAACCATTTGTATGCACGTAGACATTTCCAACAGAAATCATACTACTGCAGCATGAAACTGTAGAATCCTTGGCCACCAGAAACACAATGACAATGCCATCATTTGGTAAATATGGCATATACAGAGGAACAGCTGCTTTGTGCTGTACTACACACACAGGAAGCCACAGGACATAGGGAACTACAATCCCTCCACTAGGAATGTAAGTGAGAGTATTTACTGAGACTAATCCCTTTATCAATTAGGAAAAAATGGAACCAAAATAATCAGAATGCTTCCTGTTTAGCTTAGGACACAAACCCAGGAAAAATCAGGCTGGCATGGTCATGCAGACCACACTGTGGAGTATCAGAAGTTATCAGGCTGCAAGTGCTCCATGTACTGACTCGAACTTTATATTAATCTGAATCAACATCAAAACTGAAGCAGGAGATAAGACAGCCCCAAAGAAAGTGCATGTTCTGCTTTCAGAGCAAGATCCAAACCTGATTGAAAGGATGCAAGGCCGCGGGCATTGGTACTGCCTGCTGTGTGAATACATCCTGCACAGAACTCTCCTGAAACTGATACAGAAACGACTGCAACAAAAGGACTTAGATCTTGAGATGAAAGTATCTGAACTGCAGACTTAAATAAACTTCAGAAACACGAGCCATTTTCCCTCAGCTGACATCCAAATACTCTCAGAGTCCATACAGGCATCACTGAAGACAGTGGATTCATTGTTACTTGGTAAGTCTTGACCATGGAATATCTAACAACTGCTATTATCAGTCTCAGGTAGTAATCTGGTTGAACATAACTTTTTTTTTTAATAAGGTAACTGAGTAACATTAAATATAGTTAAGAAGTGATATTTTTTGGCATTAAGACAAAATTGTGAGCACAATAAACACCAAAAGCAAAGATTTAATATACTTGCTACAACATTATATTGCTCAACTCCTGAATGAATTTATTTGCATACACCTGCCCTTACATGGAAATTGCAATGTTTTATCAAAAGATGTTACAAGGTTTTACAACGTATCAACCAGTGCATTACTATTGTCCCAGTAAACTTAAAAACACCACTTAGGTGTCCAAGAACACCTCTTACAGACACAGATTTACCACCACTGTGGGGAGTGATAACACCCCAAGCTTTAAAACACTTCTTAAAGTAAAATTAGTGCTGGAATCATGTGCCTAACAGCTTTAAAAATGGACATTTCATCTACAAGAATGACACAGGTAGCATAAGACTTCTCGTATTTCTGCCCAAAAAATGGTTTTTGGCTGGAATTGTGTAACTCCCAAGTTCTGCTGAGCACAACCAGAGTTCCTATCAGGGACAATCAAGATACACCCAGGAAGAACTGCAGTGAACTCATTTCCTGCTGCTAGCTGAGACAGCCTTGATGTATTGAAGAATAATCTAAATTCACAACTTCAGCTGAAAAAGGTCTGGTATCTCACCAGTCAGACAGTTCAGCTTTTGTGGTTTAGGCTTAAACCTCATGGCCAACAAAGTGCCACCCACAGAACTGCAGTTCTGCATCCTGAATGATGGACTGAAAGACACCAAAGCTGAAGCTCACTCTAGTGAGGTAAAGGAGTGAGCTTGTATAAGGTAAAGAAACAAAAATAAGGATCTCTGTATTTGTGAAAGGCAAGTTAATGTGACTGTTAATATCCAAACAAGTTCTCATGACAACAAAGAAATGCACTTGACCATTTACAGCAAAACAGATTTATACAATAACAACAAGTAACTTATGGCCTTGTCTACCTGCAAATGAATTCCTTCAGCAGGTACACACAATATATTGCTCAGTCATAAAAATATATATATTATCTCTTTCCTTTAACATTTAGGTATATAAATATTTTACTGAAGAACATGCATCATTTAGATAAACAGTTGCAAGAACATCCTCTTTGCCATTGAGCAGTATAAAACGATTACATGAACAGCAATTAAAGTCAAGACAAACCAATACAGCAGTAAGCAGTTCATTGTGTGCTAGTCCAAAGCACCTTTTGCAACAGAATATAGAATACATACACACAGAGAATGCACTGTAATGGAGCACAAATGGCATCGTTCCATCTGCATATTCTTCAGTCTTGTTTGGACTCCAAACTTACTGTTCACTTTTCTGCTCCTGTTTTCCATTCAGCTCTTGGTCAACTCTGCTTAGCAAAGAAAGTAGTAAAATTAAACTATGTTAATGTAGTTTCATAGCTCATATTATTAAGACAAAACTATTAACCGTAACAGGAAAATGCAAAGCTTTTACATGAAGAGTTTTAGTAAATAAATATTAAATTAAGGTTTTTATTTACTATAGTCATGATGTTTGGTTTCTTTTCAATATCTCTTTTCCTACCACCCCCTAGAAATTAATTAAAATTGCAAGGATATACTTTAAGTAACTATAGCACTTTAGAGTATTTAAAAAGCATTTAAAAAGTGCAAGCCAAGTTTGACTACAGAAGAAAGAAGCATGGCCTGTGCTCATAGTAACAAAGGCAAGCAGGAATACTATACAGGTAACATGAAAATTCTGGCAAGCACTACCACTCTGATGAATTGATAAGCACTGAGTTACCTTTAATGTTACAGTAATTGAGCCAAGAAGGTAGCAGACTGGTTGAATCAATAAAAGTGAAGAGGCTCCTTAACTGCAATACTTTTCCTATTCCGTCCTAAGACTCTTGCAGTTACACTGGAAAAATTCACTATTGTGCTGATCAAAGTGGGTTTGTGGGTTTTGTGCCTTATTTTTTAACATCTGCCTTGGGACCAGCAAGCAGAACGCTGCTTTGCAGAAACCAGGGGATGATTGACAGCCCTGCACAAAATGTACTTTTCTTCTTTACAGTAAGAACAAGGTATAGTCTTGATGACATCGTCTGGCAAATAAGTTGTGCGTGGAGGTAAATTAATTTTATAGCCAACAGCAGTTCTGAAGTGAGAGACTAAGACTAAGTTTGTTCCCTAACAATCTCTCTAACGTAGCTGTGCAGTGTCTCAAACTATAACCAGCCAGTTTTTCAAAGTGAGAGAAATGAGTGAAAGCTCCTTTGGGCCATGAACCCATAAAAAGGAGCTGCTTTCTACCTGATTAAAGGCTCAGTATCCAATTCTGCCTGGGATCTCTAAATCTCATTTTCACTGAGGAACATACTACTTTTTACAGAAGTGATGGTAGTATAGGTGAAGTTATCAACAGGGAGACTAAAAAGTGCTTGTTCTACTGGAGATCTTTTAAATTGTCACTTAATTGGAATAATTCCTAAAGCATGTTCAACACATCACTAGATTTACATGTGAGCTTTCAGGAATAATTTAAATCCCTTTTACTTCCATCTCAATGTTCCTGTGCCCAATTTAGACAATAAGCCTTGCTTAATAGTTATGCACACAAAGGTAAAATAATTTAAAAAAAAAAAACAAAGTAAGTAGCAAAACCTTTCAGTATATTGTTAGTGAGTGAAAAAATAACATATCCATTCAAAAAAATCATCAGCTGTGGAATAGCTTGAACAGTTAGCAGGACATTGGAAATTAATAAAATGGAAATCCAGTATTTATTAGGAAGGAACATAGGCACTGCAAATACAAACAGCACTAAAATACTAATTTAGATTGCATCTATGCAAGTTAATAACTAAAAAGGTAGTGAATACCAAAAATACAAGATTCAATATTAGAAGTTCTTACAGAGTTGTATCTCTGCTAATGCATAGCTACAGCTTAGCACCTAAATACAGCTCATCTTCAGATACCAATTCCTGTTAGAAACAATGATATTTCATTTAATGGGTTCATACAGAAGCACTGCTTTTGAGAACCCACGTATCCCCTTAAAAGTGATCTCACAAGAAGTGCAATAGAAACTATTTGTAAATATCTGTCTGAACACCCAGGGTGAGTTCTTACAGATTCCATACTGCCTGCAAGTACAGAATAGTTGCTGTCATGCAGAAAAACTTGGGCACTAGTGCAGTTTATATTTACAAATGCTTATTCCTTTATGCAAGCCAATCAACTGGGAGTTAGTTGCAGAGCAAATTGTCTTTTCTAGATGCAACCCTAATCAAAATATGAATATACCTTTTCTGTTTCTTTCTAAACTTTTCTTCTTCATACCTTGGTGAGGAAAAGTTTTATTTCAGTAAATGTAACATATGAAGGCCAAAATCAACAGAAGCTGCAAACCAGTATTGGTGCCAATACAATTTGCAGAAACTTAGCAATTTTGAAACTGATATAATTAAGAAAAAAAATCTGTACCTCCAATATTTATTACCATCAAACAAAATCTATTAAGATTTAGCTACTGACATAACAAATTAATTCAGTATGATCTCTTGTACAATGTTAGCATTCATCACTAAAATTTAAAGTCTGTGTCCATAATAGTTTGAAGCCAGATATAATCCTCTACAGAAATCTGAGAATTTACTCTCTAAGTTAACCAAGTCCAGACTTTGCAGAACAGTTAAAGGTTCATCAATATGGAGAGGAGTCTTTTAAAACTCAGAATGAGTCTGAATATTCGTAACACACCCGTAAAACCCCAGTCAAAAAAATTCTGAACACAGCACAAGGCTGCCTCAGCTTTGCCATGTCTTTCACCCCACCCATGCAAACCGTTTTTCTGTCTCAGAGTTAAACTGTGGAACCAACAGCAGAGGGATGTTTACAGAAATAACCAGCCCTCTGCAGGGGCACGAAGCTCTGTCCAGCATGGATGTGCCCTTCTGTGAGCTCAGTGACACTGGGCTACCTTCCCCAGTCTGTGCTCACCTAATACAGTGCAGACAACACAGGGTTTGTGTGTCATACCCTCTAGTAATTCTGCCATCAGAATTGGTAGTGTTTTCATCTGGTTTCCTTAAGACCCAAGTTTTTGGTTTCTACTCTATCACTGCATTCACAAATGCTTTTGACAAAAGGATCATCATCTTATTTAAGAGCAGAATTGTGCTGATGTTAAAATTGGTACTGGTATCTGGACAGGAAGGAAAAAAAAATTACATTGAAAAATTATCATGTGTTCATTTCTTTATCAAAGTAGTTTGGAACTGTAATGGGTAGGGATTCAGCATTTCCCCATCGCTCTTTCTCTTCTAAATGAAAACCCAATCCAAGTGATGTTTCAGCACTTAACTCATTCCACATTTAATTAAAACACTTTTGGAGATATCATAAAGAACTTCAGTATCAACATGCCCACAATTTCCCACTCCCAAGCCAGTTTTAATATACACACTAAGGTGCAGACAACTGGAATGAGACCTTCTTTAGAAGGCTTAATTCACACACCAAAACTTAGTAACAGCACAAAGCTCCACTGTGAAAATCACATTTTGGCTATCCATGCTACTCCTTACCAAACTGGCTTTAGCAATGAGGTCAAACACAGATACCCCTCCTAGAGACAGCAGTGACCTCAGTTAAGTCATTAAGTGCCCAGTGTTACATTCAAACCAAACATTGATTACAACATCTACCCAAACCATGATCAGTGTAGAAGATGTTGGAATAATAAAACCTACTGTTTTATGCATTCTGGGATGCCAACATATTCCATGGGGATGAGTTCAGCTAGTTCTGCCAGGGTAAAGACATACCTAATTTTTTGGCTGAATTTTGAGCTGTGGAAGAACAAATGCAGGGTACAGTTACAACTCGAAACATTTTTCACTAGGTCAGTATTAAAACAGTCATTTAAGTTCAAAGCAAAGAGTTATCAGAATTATTTATGAAAAAGATTCCAGAGTATTACCTAATAAAAGGTTTTGTGATGGCCAGGAGTGTTCTGATGAACCAGGAAGGATGAACTATGATCAACGATTTCAGATTTTTCCTTAACCTGAAGGATTTAAACAATGGATAATTACTAGCAAAAAAAAGGCAGCATGAATTTGGAATATGTAAGAAGTATGTTTTTGGAAGCACAATTTTCACATAAACACAGTATTCTGACATCCCATTATTAAAAGTCAACCTCTATCAGAAGAAAAAATACAACACAACTGTAAAAATAAAAATTGAAGATTCAATATAACTATCAAGGAAGTAACATTCCAAGAGGAAGCTTCTTTGAATCTTTTTACACAAATAATGATGAAGTGGTTCACAAAGGACCCCCTTAATAACCTTGTGTTAAAACTTTAAGATGTAAGGATACTCTACAAGATAACAATATTCAGTATTCGAAAAATACTATTTTCACTAAAAAAACACCCTGAGAACAACAGCAACAAAAAGCATAGACAAAACCCCCATCCAACAAAAAAAAATCCACCACACAACACTAACCAGACATGTTTGTAGTATCACCCCACATTGCCTAGCTTAAGAAGAGGTTTTCAATACATCAATTTCCTTCAATGAATCTTAACCAGAAGGGACAAGACACCACATTGAACAGCAGTTCTTCCTAAATATGTCCATCTCTGAGCATGTGAATATTTTAAGAAAATATTGCAGAGCTTCTTACCTTCTATCAATCTGCTGGTAACATTTCCTAAGCCAGCCCAAACTTGGCATTTTTCTCCGTGTTGATGCACCATTCAGGTAAACTATCATATAGTTCTCTGCTACTAACAGCTCTAAAGTGCCAATTACATACCTGGAGAGACAAGCAAAGAAAACTTTAATGTCCACAATCTTCATCTGAAAGGAATTGCTAGTAGTGCTCAAATATATTAAAAATAACCAAAACCAGAAAGGCAGATGATTACTTACTTAAATAGATTGTCCATTAGGTATCTGTAGTTAGGCTGGCTGCTCTCAGGCATAAAGCAAACAGCAAACACAACAATGGCATTTAACCCATCACCATAATAACCTAAAAACACAGAAAAAACCAGCAGTAGTGACAAAGGTGACATTTACACAAAGTCAAGCACATTCAGTAAGCTTTTTCATTATTTACCTTGAAGAGATTTACAAACATCCATATGGACACATTCATACAATTACAGAAAACCTCAAGATCTCTTTTTCAAGTTTGTCTACTTCTAAAGCAACTGCTGAAGCTGATGTCAGTCAAACACTGGATCTAATTCTACACTGTATGTCAGCCAACATTTCAGTGTAGAACCTCAGTAGCTTTAATAACATCTTAGGTTATTGAAGTTTAGTCAACTTTTCTTCCAATTTAAACTTCACAGACTGTTGGAAAGAGTCATGAATTGATTCCTGCCTTAGCTGATTGATAGTTAATGTTTTTATGGTCTTGAAACCAAAAAATTAGGTAGCAGTGACACTGTAGGATAAATACATCTTATTACATAGGTGCATTTTAGTACATGTGACCATTCTGGAACTTTAGTTTAATAGAGAAAAAATTACTTTGTCAACCATGTCTTAACATTGCAAGAAATGAATCACCACGAGCCTTTATGCCCAAAGCTCTTCCTCTGCCTCCCCAACTCAGAAGCTGCTCAGCAGTTCCCCTGAGCACATCAGCAGTCCTTACCACCATGACTGATAACTTTTTTGTAGGGTTCAATTGCCTTCATGTCCACCCTGTGGTCCTGCTCTCCAATCCTAAACATCCGCCAGCGCCGCCCATCGTCCTTCTCTTCTGCCACAGGGTACTCAGCCAGGGAGCCTTTCCTAACCACATCAGTAGTTTTTGGTTTTGGAAGATCATCTGTCAAAATGAGAACATGTTACAGACCCATTATGAATACCATGCATAGTGACAATCAGCTGTGACACAAGTTAACCACTTTGCTATCTCATCTATTTTGGGATTCTTCAGCCAGCCAGACACACCAGCTGAAGTCACGGATATTTTATCAACACACTCATGTTGGCAGTTATCTGTTGACTGCAATTTTCTCTGTTACAAGTATGTGAGAAATTTCCATTCATGGAGAAGCCTAATTAATTGTAGGCTTTCAGAACACAGACCTCAATGAATTTCACCAAAATAGACAAAGTGGTTAACTCCAATGAGAATTACAGAGGTTGATCACAGATTTACATGAAGCATGATTTAAAACATTGAGGTACCTTACAAGCAGACATGCAGGCAAATCTATTGAAAATTAAATCTAATTCACGTGGGCAATCAAAATATATGAAATTTGTGCTGACAGCAATCTGGAAGACAATTTGCTCCAATGAAATTATGATTCTTGACTTTGTTGCATGGACCTTACCCAAAGTGAGAAAAACCTACTGCAAGTTAGTTGTCTGTTCCCGAGACAAAGCTGTTAATTGAAACTATCCTTCCAGGAAAATGAAGGCAGCAGCATTAAAGGAAGAAAAGACAGAAACCCTTTTCAGCCACTTTTAAAAACAAGACACAAACATCTGGAACATTTTCCTTCGCATCACTGCAATACTAACCCTAAATATCAATTCTTCTTCATTAAAACAATGGAAATCATTTTACAAAGTTAAACACACAGTCTCTGTTAAGAAAACTTCCCCTGCAATATGCCTTCAGCTATTTAAAAACCAAAACCACCCCCTTTTTCTAAAGAGTGTTTCTTTCTCCACGGGTAGTGTTTCAAACAACCAGTGAGAAAAGAATTTCCTGTTTGCTCAGGAATTAAAATTATTTTATTTTCAGGGTAAGAAAATAATAATTGAGTTTGCGTCTTTACTTATTAAGACATTCCTAAACCATGAAGTTTACAGATGTTAAAGACTCCAACAATTTGCCCAACACAACTGTTGTTGGCTTCCATAAAAGGGCCTTATAACATTATTAAACTCCAAGTTTAAAATTGTGCTTTAACTCGTACATAAAACATTTATCTCAAATAAAATTTGTTTGAATCTCCAGGTTTTGCCTAGAACACCTATTAATGTCTTAAAACGGAGACATTACTAGTCTGGCTGTAGATACTTTAATTTCCTATGAAGTAATTTCAGAATTCCTTGACATAAAATAAGAGGCTCTTCTACTGCCTCTAGTCAATCTGGAAATAGGCAAACTCTGAGGCCACTGAGCTTTTGCCATTCTCACCACGGGAAGATTTGAGATCAGGTGTTATTAGTATTTCTAAAAATACCATTCAGTCCTCCTTAAACTGCAATTCATCAATTTCTGAGTAGCTAATTTATATCCCTTTATTTGGCTCCCTCCATTAAAAACTCATTTTTAACACATGCAAAACACGCTGGGTCCTTTTTTCTGTTGGGTGGTTCTTAAAATCTTACTGCAACAGAAGATTTTCCATAACTTTAAGTCTTACAGATGCATATGTAGATGATCTTCAGCTAAGTTTATCTGCAGTTACAGCTATTAACTGTTTGCCTGTTTACTAATCACCTGAGGTCTGGTTTGCTCTTTAAAAAGTCACTGCACCTATTTCTAATTTTTAATCTAATCACTCCCTTTATATTTCTCCTCTTGTAATATTGAGTTGTTGCTATTTCTTGCTAGAGAAATGGCCAGCCTGCACATAAGAGAGCATTTTAGAGCATCAGAGCAAAGGACCAAAATACTCACCTTCCCATTCAAACTCATTGCTATTGTCTGAAGGAGTATCTAAATCATCCAAATCAATCTCTCCACTCTCATCCAAGTCATCAGACAAAACAGATTCCTCACAGGGATCCAAAGTTAAGGTAATATCTGGAGCCGTTAGTTTCTTTCTTGATTTGGTTCCATTACCCACTGTATCTAAAGAAAGCAAATTATTAATTTTCACAGCTAAAGCAAGTTTAGGTAAACATATCACAAGACAGAAGAGCACAGTCCTTTCTCAGAATGCATTATAGATTAATGCCTATAATTTAAACAAGGTGTCTTTGGAGTAAGACTTTAACAGGGGATGGAAAGAACAGCAGGTAGAAGTTCTCAAGTTACCCACTGCACACACACAGTCTGAGCAGGGTGGCAAACACCAACCATGCTCCCTCAGAAGAAAAACCTGAGCAGCTGCCACCACCTCAGACATTTCTAACCCTGCCTGCTGCATCCAAGTGTCCCAGGAGCTGCTCCAGATATTACACTGAATAAGTCTTGCAAATAATGCAATCAATTCATGTCCCTAGCACTTGCTTTTGATAGGCTTCATTGATATCATAACCATCTTTGATAAAATAGAAGATAATATACGAGCTTAAAAAAATAGAAGACTAACAGACAACAGTGAGGACAGAAAATTAAAGAATCTGTTCTGTGAATACACAGAATTCTTCGAGGTACAAGGCAAATCCTGGCATGATTTAGACAACAGTTGAAAGCAAGGGATAAAATCAGATCACCAGCCCAGCACTGGAAATGCCTCTGGTAAAGCAGACAGACAAAATCCAAAAAATTGTAAAACGTAAAAACTTCCAAAACCCCAACCAACAAAACACCCCTCCCCCAAACCCCCAAACCAAAACAAGTAAAAAATCCCCCACACCAAGGAACTTTAAAGCAGCCATTTAGGTAGGAAGCAGTCAGCTGGACTGGAGTGTTCTTACCAGCTTCACTTTCTGTCCCAGCTGCAGCCAATCCATCAGACTCAACAGGATCATCCTCTGGCAGGGGCCTGGGACACAAAGTAAAATTATTATTACAAACCTGCTTTTACTTTTTTTTTAATGCCATATATTTAGACTTACACGCTATGAAAAAAAAAACCCACTGTGGGATAGCACTGAAGTAACTTTACTTATGGCCTAAGTTCAAGCTTTCAGTTGACAAATACCAAGGCAGCAGAAAATTCCTTTACAGCATTCAAGTGACCATCCCTTCCTGTGACAAATACCAGAATGCTGACTACTACCAGTGTGTCACCCCTAAGAAAACTTGTCATATTCTTGCTTGACAAAATTTTGATTTGAAATAAATTACAGCAGTAGTTTAGTCATGTTATCACAGAATGCCTCTAAAGCTGATTTGGTTTCTTCGTAGGCCCAAGCATCAGGAGCAGCTTTAACTTTTTAAGATTTTCCTCAGAAATTTTGTTTAATGAAATATTTGGGCCATGAGGCACTGGGAGTAATATACAAACAATGTAGTTGCAAAATATATCACAAAAACTAAAGAAAGCCAAGCTTTACAAATCTTCATTTCAGAAACACTGGAAACTTCAACAGTGGCAATCCTGAAGAAATACGCCACAAAACCTTTTCAAAACTGCTATGTTAATGGAAATCACTTCATGATTATTACTGAGTATTAGTTCACCAGGAAGACTAAGAGGTAGCTTATTACTGATGGTTTGATCCAAATTACTTTAAAAAAGAATTCATACCTTGGAAAATCTTCATCTTGCCACTCTTCCTTAAACTCAACCCCTTCCATTCTCCAGCCAACTTGAATTGCTAACAGAGACTCCTGATCAGGCAGAACCTCTGGTCTTCACCACAATGGGCTAAAGAGGAGCTGCAGGAACAACAAGTGTTAGTTCAGTCCTGTGGTAATTCCCATACTTTTAACACATCCTTAAACTTATCATCAAATTGAGGTATTATGCAGGATAAAAACCAAATAACACAGGGAAATGTTTTTGTTCGTTTCCATTTTACTTTTTGTTTTACCCAGACAAAACTGCTTATGGAATACAATAATTTAGGGTGGAAGGGAATTCATGCAGGCAAGGAGGATCAACCTCTCAGTTAAAATTAAGGCCTTGGGCAACCTGTTCTATCATTTATGATTACATTAGTTCACTCCAAAATGGAAGAAACCTGATGTGTCTCTAGATTATATAGGAGGTAATTAAGTGTGTATTTTGAGAAAAAGTCCAGATGGTCAGACCTAAAATACAAGCCACTTGAAAAGAAAAAAACCCAAACACTTTAAAGATTAACTATTTAAGGCAGTGTCTTCAGAGGACTCACCCTGTGATGTGCAAGTAAAGCTGTGTTTTTTCAGGCTCACCCATCACCAGCAACAAGGAATCCCCAATAATGGAACATGATAAACCATTCTGCTGACATAAAAGTCCAAACCAGTTGAAGCTCTTGGCTGTGCTGGCTCTAAAGATTGGCAGAAACAGGTAAATTTATCAATGAAGGTGTTAAGAAAGCCAACATTCATCAAAACAAGAAACCATGGTATTTTGCAAAGAAGCAATCAACACAGAGTACCAGAAAGTACAAAGTTTGAATGCAACCAATGCTGCTTATTAACCCAGAGATGTAATTTTTTCACATGGCTGAAAAACAAATTACACTCTCTGCTTTCAATTTTTCTTCTCCTGACCTGATTTTAAAATGTCCTGCAATGCTTAAAACTATGCTATACAATCTAATTAATAAAGAAAAATTAAGTGATCTTTTTGTAAAACTGCAGTACCATACATTAAACACTAATGACCTCAATTTAAGCCTTTTTTACTGATATTTCCCTGCTTCCCCTCACCCAGAAAATTTAAATAAGATTTCTAGAAGGTTGCAACCTAGTTCCTCTTAAGTGCCACACTCTCCTTGTTTGAGACACTCAGCACCTTCACATTGTTGTTCTTCAGCAAAGTGAAGTTGCCCCAGTGAGTGCTCTCCCAGCTGTCTGTCTGTCCTGACTAAAGCACTGCTTGGAAACAAGTCCTGCCTCTCACCAACCAACGATGCCCTCAGCACCCAAGGGATGGATACTCCTGGCTGCAACAGTGGCTTTTAAATATTTGCTCAGAGAGAAGATTGCATTTGGATGAGCAGTAACAGTGGGTGTGTGCACAGCTCTCCATGCATTTGTTTCAGGAGTTTCCCCAGGGCCCTCAGCAGTCAGGAGAATGCAGAGGTTCCCACCAGCATGGAATGAAGCAGCTGATGCAAACAGGCAAGAGACCATAAACCTGTGAGTTCTCAGAAAAACACACCAACAATTCCACCTTGGACATTTCCATGGTCACACCTGCCTATCCAATACAAAGACCTATATCCAGTCCCTGATCAGCACCCCTCCATTTAAAATAGAATAAAAACAAAGTTTAGCTTTGCAAGACAACTGTAATGCAAGCATTTTTACTGAATGAGGTACCTGACAGGCAAAGAACAGAAAGCTGTTTCCATCTCAAAAACTCAAAATCAATTTCTAAACAAGGTTAGCCTACATCTTTCCCCCCCACATTTCACCTTCACTGAGTCAACAGAAACATTAACTGAGTGTCAAGTTGATTCCTGGTTCCAAGCACTGAAGAGGTGCTTTTAAGAATAATTTTCACATTTGACTTGACAGCAAGGCACAGACCATTTTTCTGGTACCAAGACCACATGATGCAGCTCACTGCAATTTCTATATGTTTCTGTAATTCCAATGGTTTTTAGAACGTGGCCAGATTAGCCATGAATACAGGACAAGATTCCCAAACCTGAAGACGGACCCCCAGACTTTATCACTTCCTAGTTTGCAAAATGGTACGATGCAAGGACTATCGTTAACAATAAATTGTCTCCTTTTTCTCCCTTCCATCAGCATCAAAGCACAGAGAAATCAGTCAGCTAAGAGACTAAAATTTCTGAAAACTCTTGTTTTCCTCCCGAGGGTACCACTTTAAACTCCACATCCAGAGCAACAGAAGAGTCAGTATTTCTGCGCCACACAAATTAATTTAAAGATAAACACTAACTTCTCAAAGAATTTATACCCTGCCCAGATATTCCTTTGTAACACTTAAATATGCACGCAAGTCAACTAGAAACAACCAACTACTATTTAATGTATTACATTAGCAGCAGGAAACCAGGAGGAACTAAGACAAAAGGCACTAGAAAGCAACTCTGACTTCCGCGACGGGGCTCAGTACTGCGCGTTCGCTGCGCCTGCAGCGGAGCAGCCACTCGGTGCAGAATCCCGCGGGGCAGGGCCGGGGACGGGGATTTTTCCCCTCGGAGCTTTGCGCCTTGGGGAAGGGAGCGGGAGCGACGCGGGGGAGCCGCGGGTGCGGCCAA
>JAHLSL010000053.1:4653782-4670988 GCA_025920805.1 Petroica traversi | reverse complement strand
TGGGGACAGCGGTGCCCGAGCGCTCCTGGAGCGCTGTGAGCCTCGCCGCTCTGCCCGCTGCCCTGGGGAGCCTGTTCAGGGCACCGCCACCCTGTGCGTGAAAGCCTTTTCCTGACACCCAGCCCTGCCCCGGCTCCAGCCATTCCCTCGGGCCCGGGGCACAGGACAGAGATCAGTCAGAGATCAGTACCTGCCCCTGCCCCTCGGAGAAGCTGCAGCCGCAGTGAGTTCGCCCCTCAGTCCCCTCCAGGCTCCACAGGCCTCACCTGTCCCTGGTAGAGCTGAGGGACGCGCCGGGCCCAGGGGCGCTGCCACCGCCCGGGAGCGCGGAGGGGACGGGCCGTGCACGGACAGCCTCGGCTGGAGGTGATTAACGCTAATTAATTGCTGTCCCCGCACACGGCACCGCTCAACCCCACTGCCCATCCCCCTGGTGCGGGACTGACCCGAGGGGCCGAGTCCTGGGCCGCCACCCGCGGGGCACGGGATGGAAAAGGTCAGATCCGCAACGCCGAGCTGTGTGTGCGAGGCAGCAGTGCCCTGCCTGATGCTGCGGGAGCCCAAGAACGTGTGAGATGAGTGTTGAAAGCACAAGGGGAACCTCCTGCGTGAGGGAAAAGAGCACAGATAATGTCAGCACTACATAGCGGTAGAGTTCCCGAGGAAAACCTCAGAATCGCCACATCATTTGCAGCTACAGCTTCACCTGTATAAATACAGACCTGCATCACAGTATAATCACGAGAAGGTAGATAAATCTGATTTCTTTATCTCTTTCACACATCTAGGAATAGTAGTAATAGTAGTCACTAGGTTTTGGCTAAGATTTAGAATAAGAATTAAAGTTTTGGCTAAGGTTTAGAACTTGCCATTAACCCACAATATACAGACAGCTACTGACTTGATCACAGCTGATCTACTGCCCAATAGACACAACAACAGCAACAAGTTTGTTTTATTATAGAGTACTAAAGGAACTTGGAATGAATGTGACTGATGTGTGAAATTAAAAAAGGACATAAGGGTGCAGAAAATGCATGGAGGAAAATATGAGAAAGAAAAATACCTCTAAAGAAGAAAGCAGGCACCACTAACCAGCAAAGAAAAAAATACAAATTGCAAATAACTGGAAAAAAGCACGATTATGAAGATATATTAATTAGAATATTGAAAATATATTAATAAAAAACTACTATCATGTACAGCAGATGGCCTGAGGCCTGTATACATTAGTACATAAAAGTTACAAATGTAAAGGAAGAGCTAGGTTAAATATAAGGAAATAACGCTTTAAGAAAAATTAACTGTCATACTAAAAACTTTCCATACTTTTCAAAATGTGCTTCAGTTGCTGATAAACTGGAAAGTGTATTCAAAATGCACAGATAGTATCTGCAGGACACCAATGCCAAACTTGGGTCCCAGTGGTCAGAAAGCTGTGTAATTTCCCATCTCTTACACGGGGTGGCACAAGATAGCTGGAAATCCATCAAGTCTTCAAATAGAACCGAGAAAACAAGCAAACAAGAGGTCAGAGCCAACTGCTAGGGAATGTTGAATAATTCTATTTTTAAACATCAGACAATTGCAAATATAAGCATTTTGTGACACGGAAGCTTTACCAAAGAGGCTTGAAGGAATAGTGCTCTGTTATATGCATTTTGTCCTGTGTGTGGGGAAGATCAACTGTTACACAGTTTTGGGGTCTGAGATAATTGACAATTAATGTTGAAATAGAAATTAGTCATCAAAATAGCAGGGGATGTATAATGATTGTTTAGTTTACAGAATTTGTTAAGGTTTTTCATTAGGCTTTAAATAAGATTCCTGTATTGGAACTGAAAGGTACTAAATACATGACTGTTCATACCATGTTTGCTAACTTCTCTGCCCTCAAGAAAAGTGAATATTAATCCTGAATTTCATTTTGGGGGACCTATTAATTGAGTGAATAATGCATAAAAATAAAAGCAGTAGATCTCTAGCATCTGCTTCTTCCAGGTAGGTACTACTAGATAATTCCAGTACAGCAGCAGAATTGCAGACAGACATCTGGTTTTGTACCATTAACATTCCTAGATTTGTACTGGTAATTGTACAGTCTCAGAAAATGGAAATAGATTCAGATAACTTTTGTTTTCTAAGGTTATTTTCTGCAATTTATTTTTCACATGGTAAACATTTGTACCTTGTTGTGCCTCATAAAAAATGTCTGATCTTTGCCATTTGCAATATCAGATTAATGTCTACAATAATGCTGTGTTAATATTACAATTTTTATCATATTGTGGTCTAAATCCAGTGTCAATAGTGGATGAATCACACCACGAAAATACTTAAGCATAATCAAAAAATCTGCATCTTCCTTGGTATGAAACAATTGAGTTCTCAATTTGTGTTTCTGTGTGCTCCCATGATCAGGCTGTTATTCCTACCTGCATGCAGGATGCATTCAGTTCAGCTCACTTCCAGCAGCTCCTGAAAAAAACACAAAACACACCAAGTACCCTGTTACACGGACAGAAGATCTCTTTGCTGCTTGAGCTTGAGGGGAAAACTGGGTACAATTATATATTCTTTTAATTATTCATGACTTGAGTCTGAAGTGAATGTGTATACATTTTTCACTTATTCACTTTATAAAATTCAAAACTAAGCCCAGGAGCAGTTTTATTCTTGGCAGCATGACAAGTTTCCTTTCCTCAACGAAGCAGTCAAAGGAATTGTTCCTCAGAGAGTTTGTCATCCTCACATATCCCAGAGAGGCAGGGGGGAAGCTGGCATTCATTACAGCCCTCCTCACACGTGTGAGTGTGCTCCCTCTCCTGCTCCCTCTCTGATTGTGACAACAAGCCCATCTCAGAGGTCTGTGTTTATTCCTAGCATGTGGTTCCATTTGTGTAGCTGATCTGCAGTTCATTAATCTAGCAAGCATCAGTTCTGGTAAGGACGATGCATCCATCCAGATTGTGCCTACTCCTCCCTCTGTCTCTGACACAGCTCAGTTCAGAGAGAGGGAATTTGTGCTGTTTTGCAGAGCCACTACAGCTAAAGCAGCTCAGAAGCCAAAAGCTGATGTAAACACACCGGGAAATTGTTTTGATCTGGCCTGTCAGGCTGCTGGCAATGCCCTGTGCTTCCTTGGGAGACATGCAAATTTATGGGACACAACTTGACATGATTAAGGCAATGCATACAGAATAGGTAATTGCCCTTTGGCAAGAGAATCATGTCAGGAGCCAATGATTCTTTACATTCTTGGCAGTGCAGGTAGGATCATGAAATTAGGGGCCTCATGGAGATTCATTATAATTTAGGTGTTGGATTTGGTATTTTTTAAACTATGTTTTCCCAACTTTTATGTGGTATTACTATTAATTGTTTGTCTTGCTGGGGAACCTAAGAACAATAGTCAATTTGTAGTCTTCAAAACCTAAATCTGTATCTGCTGATATTATGACAGCTTATGATAGTTGTTGAGTTTGGAGACAACAACAACAACGAGGAGTTAAAATAATGCCACAGGGAAACATCAGCTTCTGCTGCTCACTCACAGCAGTGGGGTTCTTCACTTTGAAATTTAATTGTCAGAGATACTGACACTCCTTGTTGACAGATATGAGCTCAGAACTCATCCACATGCCTGGCTGGAGCTGGATTCAGCTTGTGTCAGGGTTAATGAGAAATTACTGATCACTACCTGGGAATTTGGGGGTAAGAATGGCTGAACTTCAGGTGAAAGACTCCATATCCTATTACTACTCCCTTGAGCCTGCCTAGCAAATAGCTAACTGTAATGTCTTAATTAACCATGTGCTAGAATCACCCCTATTCTCCCTTGCAAGCTGTACACATTGCTAATTACATTAAGTGGGCACACAGGAGCACAAAGGCAGCAGGCTGCAGTGCAGCACTGGGGCAGTTGGGTTTCCCACTGTCCTACAGAGCAAGGCAAGTCTGGTGGCACTGGGAAGATGCTGAAATGGCACCCATTCATTTAATGCAAACAGGAGGAAGGAAACCACACTCTGTGTGTGCTGGAGAACATGACCCTGCCACCCTCCTGGACAAGGCAGGCCCAGCAGACACAGGAGACTGTCCTGGCCAAACTTAACAGGGGAAGGGATTGCAGGGGAACAAACTCATAGGAAGAGCACAAAGAGTGGGGCTGTGGAGCTGTCACTGTCACCTGTGACACACAGGTCCTGCTGCTCTGAATGCTCCCGGCCCCAGTGCCAGAGCAGCCTTGCAGTGCTGGGTGCACAGTGAGGGGGGAGAGAAGTGTGCTTGGAGTGTGATGTGTTCTGCCTGGGAGCAGCTGGCACACGATTCTTCAGGGACTTGTGCCATCTGCTACAGATGAGAATCCATCATGTTACACAGCGCCTTTATCTGAAACAGCCACTTGGAAGAGCATCACAAAGCTGGGATTAGTTTGCTCGTACAAATTTGACTTTTGAACTGCAAAATTGCTTCTAAAAATCACATTCTATGGTTTGTCCAGTACATAGTTGATAAGTATGTGATTTTCTAGGTTCTGCTGTTTGGATAACTAAAAGTGTGCAATTTTAAAATGTGTGATTTCTTGAGATTTTTTTAGATCTAAAAAAATTTAGTACCGAAGTTCTTTTTTAGAGCTAAAATGCTCTGAATTTGTTTTTTGCCATCCCTCTTCATTGGTACACAACTTTGACATCTCCTCCACTGATACCTGTCATGTTCTTCTTTATATTCACTTTTATTCTCTGTTGCTTCGTGTATGAAATGCAATCTTTTGAGGTAATTTCTATCAAAGCTTTCTGCATCAGGCCCTTCATGTCCAAGCTTTTATTCGGGTAGAATACTTGGATTTGATCCTGGCCATTAATTTTAAATTTCAAACTAGTTTTTGAAGATTAGCTAAATTAAATCATTTTTGCAATTAGTGTCAAATTAATCCATAATGGAAGGTAGGTAACTACAGAGATGAAGTCTCTTCGATTTTGACAGATACCCTCATTGGGTTTAATGCTTTGCATAATATTTCCTTAAGTGAGGAAAGAGCTTGCCTTGATGACTTCCTGCTTCATGCTCAGGCTGCTCATGGCCACAGAGAATGACTCTTTTTCCATTTCTGCATTCTAAGAGGGAGTGTTGTTAACCCTGATTATATTAAAAACCATTTTTGCCTTAATCAGGTCTTATCTCTGGCACTTGATAGCTGATGGTTGCTGAAGCTTCATGGATTGTGACATACAAAGTCTACCACAAAATATAACAAAATCAGACAACAAACAAAACCCAGTCAAAAATTCCCCTCGAGCTTGATTTTGTAGTGATAGGGGAAAAACAAATTAAATTATTAAACTGACCAATGGAAAACCGAGAAACAGTAATATCCAGCAGGCAAACTAATGGAGAAAAGGAGACTGGAAACTGATTAACAAGACCAGTCATCTTAGGATCAATTCCTGGGTCAACAGGAGTTGGATCTGAAAGTACCTGAAAATGCTGGGAGTTTGTCATTTAGACTGACCAAAATAAAGTAACCACACTGGCCATTGCACTGGGATCACTGGAGAGGGGCTGCAGGCACATCTGTGCACAAAGTGCATTTGAGGTACCTGATTCTGAGCAGCCCCTCTGCTCTGTCCTGGGATTGAACTCTGTTTTAGTTTCTCCAATGACTGAATGCTTTCTCCTGACTGCTCAAGGTCCTCAGACACTTTCATTTTCTAAGACAAAGTTTTGGGGTTTTTTTAATGAGCAGGGACATTGATATAATAGTTCATTTATTCTAGCATCTAATGGCATCATTTAAATGATTGGTTCAAGCCAAAATTTCTTTTTGTGCCTGGTCTGACCTCCCTGAATTCAGTAGCAGTTTTGTTTAAAGTAGTAGCATATTTAAAATTACTGAGATTCAGGAATAGATGAATAATTTTTAGAAATTATCTGTTAAGCTTGAAAAGACGAGTAAGCAGTTCTGCTGGGGTAAAATGAATTCTCATTTTTTACTGCTTTTGGATGAGCTTTCCTTGTGTAGTCTGTAAACACTGGGCTTGGTCATGCCCTACTGGTCTGGCAGAATTCTCAGAGAACATGAGTAGAGCAGCCCAATTGCACCTTTCTGGCAGAGGTTGCCCCCCTTTGACACAGGGTGCACAGCAGAAAGTTGGCTACCTCTCCTCTACCACAGTTTGCAGCTCAAAGCTGTGGCAATTTAAATTAAATTACTACATTATTAGGTTAATGAGTAAAAACTGTCTTTGCTGGTTCTAGCATGGAAGCAGTAAGAGAACAAGGGCTCCTCATAACTGCTCCTGAATTGGAGATAATGAATCAAAACCTTTTGGATGCCTTTGAAATTAAGACTGACATGTAGGAAATCCGTGTGTAGTTTTCAGTTCTGCTCTTTTCATGACCTTGGCTAAGGAAGCTCACAATCTACTCTGTGGTTCCTTATTACCTCAATTCACAAACAAACTGTGTGGACTATAAATTCTTCTGTGTAAGATGATTTTTTATTTTTGCACAGTGAGGCCTTGGCTTTCTCTGGAGCTATTTAATGCTACCGTAGCATCAACCAACAATACCAAACTCTTGATTTAGGGATCATTCAAATTCAATGTTAATAATATTTGTTCAGCTTTAGTCCATGTATGAACCCCACAAATGAGGAATATTCCCAGGTCCTTGAAACTCCTTCTGTGAATATCCTCTGGAATATTTAAACCTTTTGATTTACTTTGTGTTGAGCTTAATGTGTGAGCTCTGTGATTAATGAGATCTCTGAGAAAGGGGATGTCTCCCTCAAATTCTGTTTCTTGTAACATTTACACCTAAGTGCTTGCAGAGACCTAATTGTCATTTTGGGTATCTGTCTGTTCTCTCATAGACAAACAGTGGATCTCAAATTTTATAGAAATAGGGGAGATTAGGAATGCTGGTAAAAGTGCAGCATTTTGCAACCAAGTGTTCCCATAGAAAATTAAATCAGTTCTACTTACTGGCTAGAGTATTTAAAAGGAGATTTTTCCTGAAAACAGAACTGAAAATGCTATTCACTCTAGGTAAGCAAAAATCAATACAGATTTGGCTAGAGGTAAATTTTGTTAGATTAATGGTCAAGTGAAAGTGAAAAGCACAGGACAATGTTGGGGCATCATATGCACCATAAGAAAATAAAAAGACAGTAAGAGATGCATCTGTTGTGCCCCACAATCTTCAATTTATCCCTCAACCATGCAAAAAAAAATTGAGCAATCCAGAAAAAACCTCATATAATGGAGCAATCTAGAATATTTGCCTCAATTTCCATTGCATTTGCAAACTGCTATTACTAAATATGACTCATCAAGATTAAAAAAGGAAAATAATTTAGTCAGGGCTGTTATGTCAGTATTTAATGTTACTTTTTGTATTTGCTGTGATAAGCAGTAAAATTTGCACACTCCTTGATAAATCATTGTTTAGCAATGTCTAGAGGGTCCAGTAAATGGTTTGAAATTGCCACAATGTAATAAATGGTTATTTGATAATGAATGAAATTGTTTGAAAATACTGTTAAAATGTCAAGTTTTAACATATAGAGCATTAGTCAAAAGGAGTGCAAACATGGAAACCATAGTGACACTATAAATATACTGCAACAAATGCATTTATTTATACAGGGCAAATAGTAGGTGCTGTATACAAACCAGTATAAATTGATATATGAAGTTAATTTCAATCTGTAAAAGTAATTGCATTGGTTTAACTTATTTAACTCTCCTTACAATAATATTTATAGCAGAGCAAGAAAGTAAAGAAATAAATGATGATAAATAGATAAAATACATAGGAAATGGGAATTGTTTTCCAGTTTAATTATGCTGTCACATAAAATTATCACAGAAATACACTATGCCAACAAGAAGAATATATTAAAATCCCATTATGCTGTGCAGAATTGGCTGGTTTGTGTTGCTGTTTATTCCAGAAACAGCTTTTCATCTTTTCAACTACCATGAAAAGTTACACTTTGTAAAAAAACTAAGTGGTGCAAAAAGGACAATAAAGGCTGTGCCAGCTGATGAGTGAGCTGTAGAGCAAAGGGGGGAAGCAAGAATGTCACATCCTTCTCATCAAGAATAAATGTGAGCACCAGCAAAATTTGAAGGGAAAAAAACCCTAAAACCTGCTCAGAACGAACAATTTTCATTCTTTTTTTTTCCCCCTCAGACACAACTCCAGTTGGAGAGTTTTTTATGGCTTAGTCTCCATAGAACATGCTCACATATGTGGTGGTGGGGCATTCTTCTAACTGTAGTAAGAGCAGGATCAATAAGCAGTAAAACATAGTAGTAGAAAACCATTTTTGTTCTTCTTCCACACCAGATATTTGTGGTTTCAAACTGAAGTTTATGCTGTCATTTCTTTTCATGAGGCATTAATACATGGACGATTTTTTTATCTTTTTGCTTTCAAACAACAAAATCACAGCCTCACCAGGGCCAGAAAAATACATGGGTTTCTTTGAAGGGGACTTGGTTCTTCTACTCTATTTTTTGTTCAGAACACTTGAAGCTTAATTCACTTGAAAACAGCTAGCTACTTTATTTAGGTAAAGAATACTAGAATGCTGTAGTTAATGCTAATAATATGCTGTGTTGTTTTGACCTCTCAATGACATAATGAATCTTGCTGTTTTTAAATTTGCAACTTCCAAATCTGAGTGACTAAGTAAGAATTGGTTCTTTACTTAATTAAAAAAAAAATTAAATATTATTCTTTAGGATTCCAGTCACTATCTGGAAAATATATCTTTCAGAGATTGCAAAGTCAGAGGAAATTTTTAAATAGATATTTCTTTTATTTTTTTAATTTTATTTTCTAAACATACCGAATCAGTGGCACACTAAATATTTATGAGCCTGATCAATGATGATAAGCAATACCCTAGGTAGAAAGGAAAGCTCTAGAATTTTAAATACCTGAGAAGAAAATACTATGTGCAAAACCCAGAAGATAAGGCAGCTTTCTGAGATTTAGGTCATCAAAGATACTCCTAGTACTTGTCATACCTGTGTAAATTAAATGAATGGACTTGCTCCAAAACTTTATGCCAGCTCCTTAAAATTATGTGTATGTGGCAAGAATGATTTTTTAAAGCTGTCTATTGCTGTAAAAGAATGGCTATAACTAAAGTAAGCTATCATTAGACTTTGGAAAGGATCATTTATAATACTTCAAAATGGCCTGTTATTTACAGTTCTTATTAAAAAAAAAACTGAACGTGGAACACATTCAAATTTCAACAAAGTTGTAATACTGTTAACTTGCCTTTTGACAGTATCAGATGATATTTTGGCTCACAGGAATGATTTATAGCCTTTACACTGCCACATGAGCACTGCAATAGGACAACACTGATGCACTTTTATGCACCTTCTTGGGATGAAGTGTTGTTCAAGCTAATAATTATTAGTAACTAACATTAGAAGTATCACAGTAATGAGCAAGTAACTGTTACAAAGACACTCATGAGTAAAAAGGAATTAATTACATCCATCTGAGTTATCAACTATTTTGCTTTATGCAGGACAATTTTTAGCAGCAAAACCATGCAGAAATACCCAACAATAATGTCCTAAGCTCAGAGGGTTCCTGTGGGGTCCTTTGCCCTTCCTCCTTAATTACGGCCTCTTGGATTTCAGGGTGTCCTCAGTGGAGTCAGTAAAAACACAACACAAGCAGAATTCAGGACCTTCAGCTGCACATGAAACACTGAAAATCAGTAGCTTCCAGGAGTAAATTGAGGTTTCACTTGAAATTCTGTACTGGCAGTTCTGTGCTTCTTCAGTTGCATAACAGAAGTAATGCTTGTCTTTAAAAGCATTTGCTGAGGTCTGTATTTGTCACTGTCTTAGGGCAGGGTTCTAATGCTACTTTCCATCATATATTACATGTTCATACCTTCAAGCAAGAGCACCAAGGTCTCTGAACATACTCCTCAAAACACAAAGAATTAGACAGAGGTAAAAAACCTATTTCTCTTGCTAGGTTTTTTCATTTTCTAGAAAATTAAACTACCTGTGTAGAGAATCCCTATTTGAAACTTTCACCATTATATAACTCTATTTAGACACTTACATTTACACATAAAAATACTGCAAATTTTGACAGCTTCACTAGGTAATTTTGTTTGACTAGCAAGCAGCCAACAGGTTCCTAAACAAAAGGATAATCCAATTTCATTGCTGAAATCTAAAGTGAATTTAATGTTTCTTATTACTTGTGAATAACTGCTATCTGAAAATATGAATCTGTTAATATTATTGAGCAGGTGACCACTCAGTGCTTAAGAGGAACTAGCAATTAGTATATGTAAATCAGCTAAGACAGCAGCATCTCAGTGGCTGTTCTGCACAGAGGAATAGTTAATTTGTAGGAATACATGTTTCCAGTCTGGATTTTAAAATGTCACGTTTTCTACTGCTGAAAACCTCAATACCTAGAACATTTGTTGTGCATTTTATGATTATTCCTAATGCCCTTGCAAACACATGTAATAAAATGCTAACAAACCATCATCCACTACTTAATTATGTTTATCTAGATGGATAAAGTTGAGGTGGGGGAAGCCTGTGGTAAAAATATTGTTTCCCACTTGGCAAACAGAGACTACATTTACAGCTTAATTATTCCTTGTAATGCTGTAAGAGAAATCTTCCTGTTAATCATACTCAGGAGCAGAGTTGATTAAAAAGAGTTGTGGGTGGGGTTTTTTATTTGGTCTTTTTGGTATTCTTTTTTTGTAGTGAGGTTTTAAAAGTATGTTGACTCACTGTGAAATTCACCTCCCCTCCAGTAGGAGATTTAAATGTTAGCAAAGCTTTGTGGGGAACTACACAGGGAGCTTCTCTGAGAATGATGACACACCTTCTGTAAGACAAGACAAATATCTCAAAAAACTATTGCTATATTGCCTTCAGAAGCTGTGCCTATGGAAAATATCAGAATAATTTGTCTTAATGAAGAGAAATATTTCTATGTTTTCTACAACCAACTACAAGAAAAATAGAGGTCAGTTCCAGAAAATCACTAAATTCCTACTGATTATTTGTGTGCACAACGATGGCCATGAGATTAAAGACTGCAGTGTACATCTACTTGTATTTTTCCAGTGCTCCATTTGGAATGTTTTAATAGTGGTTTTTCAGTTGCCAGTTGCAATGGACCACAAGACATCAGAAGCAAAAATCAGAACTTGTGCTTGTAGCACAGTTGACTCTCACTGCAAAGATAGCCTGGGAAACAATTGCTGAGAATCATAAACCAACCTTCATAATTTATTCCTCAGCAGTGACTGCAGAAGCATTCAGTGCAGTGAAGGTATTAAAACCAGTCCCACTGAATTTGTGCTCCTTTTAATGCAGCAGCTGACGATCTCATAGTGATAAATCCATACATCACTCACTGCATTTGCCATGGACAGTGCTGCCAGATCTGCCTTGGCTCTGGCCAGCTGGGCTTTGATTAATTTCTGTGTTAACTAGCTAACAAATTGCTATCTGCTGCGTGTTTGGGAGTAGAGACTATGAAAAGTTACTCCCAGAGTACCTGCCAGTCTTGGCACAGAGTCTGCCTTAGCTGCATGAACACAAAAAAATCACCTCAGCATTTTAGAGGGTGTCTGAACCCTGGGTGTGCAGTGCAGTAATAAAATGCTTCTCCTCTCCCCTCTCCATGTGGGAATAAGCTGTAGTTTGTTAAGCCCTGGTAAGAACAATCAGAAAAATATACTTTATGTACAAGGGTTGAAAATCTGTTCACTTAAGATGGAAGTATAAGAAGTTTAATCCAGAATCCCATACACAATATCTACCTTTAATTATAGACATTACCTGTTGTTTTTCCACTTTTGTCTTTACCCAGACCAATTTTTCATTAATTTAATTGATATTTGATAATTTCAACACAAAATAAAACTTTGGGATTAAGCCATTGCTCTGATAAATCCTACTAAATTAAACTAAAACAGTTTTGTTATTCTAGATCTGGGTTAAAGGCTCTGATACCATAGGGCAGCTTTAGTTTAACCTTTGGCCTACAGCCACAATTTTGTTGAATTTAAAAATGGACACTGCATTATTCTCTAAAACCCAAAGCACATTTTACTTAGGGCGTAATGGCTTTATCAAATTCTAGTCTAATTGCATTGGTGTTACATGAAATGCACGTAGGCTGTATTTTTACATTTTCTTACTCTGTGAATGGTAATGCTGAATTATAGTAAGAGAGCAGAAGCTGCTTTTTATAACATGGATTGCTATAATATTTATGTTATAAAAATGCTGTTGAGAGACTTGGCGAATTTAATGTCTAATGTCAAGCTACAGTAATGAAAGGTGTGATCCAATATTTGCAAATTATATGAAATCCTAAGCTGAAGTGAAAACTTAAATATCATTACCAGAAAGAATATGTTAAAAAATATTTGTCTAAGCCTATAGTAAAATTTTTAGTTCACAGAGCTGCAAGAATGTCTCTCTTGGCAAGGTCTTGTCTCAGTCCTTTGCTCCTGAGACAAAAGTTCCTGTTATCACCCACAGATGACTGAAATTTCATTGGCAGAACTTAGAACTCTGAGATTCCCTTACTTTTGAAAATAATTTGTGGAGGGTGAACACAGCGTTGTTTATACACTGGAATTTTTATCTTACCTCAGCTCTACACTAAAGACTAAGTGTAAATGGTCACTTCAGGTAACAGCAAATTTAGAATTGAGGTGGGGGGGAAAAAATCTGCATTTGAGTGATTTGCTCAAAACCTAACAGAGAAAAAATGCCCCATCACTGTCGAATGAATATTCTATCAAAAGTGCAGTCACATTCTGTTCTATTGAGATTAACTTTACCTGCTGAATGCTGTGAAATTTATTTCAGTGGCCTGTGACCACCATATATCAGCATCCAACCCCTATCTATATAAAACAATAAGCATGGTCTTAAGGCTGTCTTAGAGGCTGTCTGAGAGATGTATATTTACTGACATATAACCTGACTAAAGCCAAACATCATTACCCCTGTGACTGATTGGAGGGCAGTCATAACTTAACAGTTTTATTTCCCTTCTACAGCTGAGCTCCTTGACCATGCTGGCTGAGCTGACACGGCATTTCAAGTCTTGTTACCAGCTCAATGGTTCTCTTATTTAGGAAAAAAAAGGGGCTGGGGTGGGGGGGGGAGGGATGCAGGGAAGGCTGGAAAAGAAAAAGAAAAGGCACCTCTTAATTCAGGTTTTCCATCTTGATCATTGCTGATGGGCTATCAATAATTTCAACTTGGTTAAGCAGCTGGCTGAAGGTTAAATAAATTCTGCCCGTTGTTTGTATGATCATACCTGAATTGAAGAGTTTTAATTTGAAGCAAATCTCTTTTCAGTTGCTCCTTAGGAAGTTCTTATAGAGACCAAGATAGGCTACAAAAGTTATTTTTATGGAGAAGCACAAGAACAAAATTAAGTCAGTGGGACAAAGCCACTATACTTTGAAAGCTCTGAAAAGAATTGTAAAGGTATGATAAAGGCTTCATTTATGTATATACACCCTCCCCAGTTCAGATGAGGACAACAGGAACAGAGGTCATCAGTACCTTCCAGTGAAAGGATTTTACCCAACTGCTTTAACAGATTGTTAAAATCTAAGAAGAGCTGTCCACTGATTCATGAATGACTCATGATTTTAAAAGAAAATAAAATGGCTCATGCCACTTTGCTTGCATTGGGTTCAATTATCTTGTGCACTACTGTTTTGACAGCCAGAGAATTATTTACAGCATGCATAACTACCTACATGTCTCAGCCAATGTGAGTACTAATACTCTGTTAATAATGCATTCTGTGGATTCAGCATGCCTCTTATTTTCATCAGCATCATTTTTTAAGTATTTACTTCTTGGGAGTATTCCTGTTTTATTTCAATAACAAAACTCCAATATGAATCAAATGCACATGCTCTCACATTTAGCTGTAGTAGGGTGATTTTGGAGCAAACACACTCCTTGTTACTGAGACACAAGAAAATGCACACTGAAATTTGTCTAAAATAATCAGAACAGTTAGTGACTCAAATAGCAGGTGGTGTCCTGTTAAAGGAGGAAGAGAATGATGTTTATGTTTTGACTCATACAGCTGCTTTGCCTCTACAGGTTTAAGTGTATAGTCTTAACACAGGAGTTGATTTTTTCCTAATCAAATTACCTGCATTTTCAGTAGTTTGCTACTGAAAGGCAGAGAACTGATTTAGAAAGAGGAGTCAGATTCAGCAAAAGGGCTGCCAGGGAACTGAGAAGGACTTCAGACAAGGATATGGAGAGAGGAAAAAGGGAAATGGGTTCAAACTGAAAGTGGGCAGGATTACAGTAAGTATTAGGAAGAAATTCTTCCCTGTGGGCACACATTGCCCAGAGAAGTTGTGGATGCCCCATCCCTGGAAGTGTTCAAGGCCATGTTGGATGGGACTCTGAACAACTCTACTTTCCCTCTTCTGAACTACCATTTCTAACTGTACAAATTACATAGTGCATGAAACTGTATCTTTTCCAGCCTACATGAGTTTACTCACTGATATCCAAAATTACATCATTTCTGCAATTTGATTTGTCTTACAGCAAGAGAGCAGAGATGGGATTCAGCCTTCTCTGTAAGCTTTCTATAGGGCTTCTCCAACCACTGTCTAGATTGTTTCTTCTCTGGAGAGCAGCATCCACACGTCACTCCAGAGGAGCTTGGAGTCACCAACTCCTACAAGGCATTCTTTTGACTTTCAAGTGAGGGACTTGCAGACATAAAAGTCACCCTGACTCAAATGCCTCCAAAACAGCAAGTACATTAAATACCTTTTAAATTTCCCCTGTCCAGAGGTTCTTTGCCAGGCAAGATGATCTAATTCTCACCTGTCTCAAAATTAGCAATGCCCCTACAAAATCTCTACATGTAAAGAAAACTGTTAACCCAGGAGGCATAAATCAGATTTATTGCAAGAAAGAAGAAACCCTGTTTCTTCATCAAATTCCATTTTTATTTAACAATCTCTCAGCTGTGAGTTTGATAATGGCTGCTTGATTCTGCAGTCACTTAACAGGGGAACTTGCTATTCCAAGCCACATTATGTACATCTGTTCATCTGATTTAAAATCTGATAGAATTTATCTCCTCAGGCATCAAATTTGGGGACCAGAATTTATCCACCAAGAGATTTCATTCCTCTGAAGGGTAAATTAAGGTGGATTTTTAATGTCTTTGTTTATCCTAAAAAATTAAATATATTGAAAGAAGTTGAAAGCAGATTTAATTTAAAAGAAAAGTAAGGCCATTATATAAGCAGCAGATCTCATCCAGAATATGTCACATAAATATTATACTATCAAACAAGAAATGTAAATTATCATACATAATCTATAATTGAAAAGTGTATTATACATTAGTGAAGTCACCCATTTATCTAATCATAATCAGTTCCAATAAAATCTCATTTAGGAAAGTTGAATGTAGTTCAGGGTGGATGGTTATGAGGATATCAGTCATGTGAGTATGCACCGAAACAGTTTTGAAAGATAGTTTTATATACAGAAATCCAATTATTGCCTACCTGATCTGAAAGGAACTTTCTCTGATAAGGGCTAAAACTGTGCCATTCAGAAGTACCATAAAAGTAAAGCAAATATACTGAGTAATGGCTTTAAATAACGTTTTAAGGAAATTTTTACTCCAACAAGACATTTGCAAGAAGTCATTATAGGAATGACATGGTTTTAATGTAAGAGAGGCTTTAAAAGCAGAGGAGAAACCCTGACATGTCATTGGAAAGTTCTGATGATGTACAAGAGCTTGGATCCAAACCTCCTGTGACTGGTTGTAAATCCACTCTGTTGTGAATACTTGCATATGTGCATAGGGATGGCAATGTTTACGTGCAGATTGATTCAAACCATTTGTGAATGGATCAATGGCATAGAGAGCTACAACCCAGGTATCTACACAGTCTTTGTTAAAATGGATTACAAGAAGATAAAAAACTTGAGTAAAAGAATATCCATATATCCTCTTGAATTTTTTTGGTACTGATTATGTTCCAGGTTTCAGTACCTACCAATATCCATCAAATACTGTGTTTCCACCATATTTCTTACCTTGTGATTTTTTTTTGTTTCTTCACAAAATCCAGTGGATTCTGAACAAAGGGGCTTCTTCAGAAACCCATGGGGGAAGAAAAGCTATTTTAACTACACTGTTTTTGCAGCTGTAGCTGCAGCCCTGATTTGCTCTGCTTTGCCTGGCTAGATATGCAACCCTACATACATGCAATTTATCCAGTTTTAATAATTTAGAACACACTAGGGCACTTGGAACATAACCATGATGATCCACAGGAGTGATCAGGATACCTTATTCCAATTTCTATGTTCTGTTGCAATATTTAAAAGTAGGAGAGAGCTAATTTACAAGCTTATAGGCTGTTTTTATAAGGGAATTACCAAGGAGTTTTCAACCACATGTAAATGGAAACCAGACTGAACATTATACTTGCAAACATTTCCTGTTTAAATTGACTCTTGACAAGCTATCAGCCATCTCCCCACCTCTCTGTACCTCTTCAATTCCATGAGATGTAGACAGCTCCAAAGCTCCATCTGCAGCTCTGGAAGTCACTGTGCTATCACTCATTTCCATTTCTAGGCAGGTCTGTCTGTGGCTGGATTGGCCTGATCCAAATTATCTGCTGTGCTCACTCTCCAGCCTTGAGACCACCTGCATTGTGTGGCACTGCTGGGAGGTGTCCTTTGCAGTCACTCCATGATCAAACCCAAGTCCAGCTGAGAAACATTCAGAGACCCACCATCCACTCACTGTTCTACCTGCTGTGTTCTTGTCAGACTGTGCAAACACAGGCTATGGGTGGAGGAGTGACACACCCAGCATTTACAAACACTGCTACAAGCCCTCTTGCACAAGAGGGGCTGTTTATTACAGCCCTAATTAACCAGAGCCCCAGGCTGGAGTCAGCCCAGGGAAGTAACTCAGGTAACACACACATGCATAGCTCAGGTAACACACACATGCATAGCTCAGGTAACACACACATGCATAGCTCAGGTAACACACACGTACAGAGCTCAGGTAACACACACATACATAGCTCAGGTAACACACACATACATAGCTCAGGTAACACACACATACA
>JAHLSL010000053.1:4612688-4653772 GCA_025920805.1 Petroica traversi | reverse complement strand
AGCTCAGGTAACACACACATACATAGCTCAGGTAACACACACATACAGAACTCAGGTAACACACACATACAGAACTCAGGTAATACACACATACAGAGCTCAGGTAACACACACATGCATAGCTCAGGTAACACACACATACATAACTCAGGTAATACACACATACATAGCTCAGGTAACACACACATACAGAACTCAGATGACACATTCACCTGGGAAGATGATTCTTCCTCAGCTCCACTGCATGTAAACATCACAACGACAATCACATACTTCTAATCACAGAACACAGCACAAAAAGGAGATCTAGCTGAACTCTGCATAGGAAATTGTTCCAGAAAAGACAAACAGCACAAAGAACTAGATGAGTTCATGACAGGAATTTACAGAGAAGGTCAAACACTGCGAGCACAAAGGCTTTTACTGCTGAAGAACCATGTCCAGAGAGATTCAGGAGGTGACAGGTGTAGGAGGAATCCTATACACAATATTCTGTACCTAGAATCTAATTCCATTCTCTGACTGTCCCAGCTGCTTTAAGAGATCATCTTCACCTCAGACTGTAAAAATAGCATTATTAATATACTGGTATGAGGATCTACTCTTTAACAATATCTTTCAAATCCACTATTTAATATTTTGGTATCGATCTTGGAAGATTCAGCTTGACAATGGATATGAAAGACCTCACTTAAAAATCTTGTTCACTTTGGGAACTCTAACATCTTCACACTACCTAGAGAACTTTTTTTTGTAGTCCTAATTTCATTTAAGAAAAATAAATCTACAGTAGAAACAAAGTCTGTAAAATTACACAGAAAGCTAAAACCCACTTACTCTTCTCCTTCCCAGTTCATACCATCATGCTTAAACCAGCAGTGAACTATTCTGAAATATGCTGGGCTTTAGCCAGCAGTTTAAATGAATATGTGTGATTTAGTTCATATTTTCAGGCCTCTTTATTAAATACCTCCCAGTTCCATCTTGCCTAATATTTGATCCAGCAAGTTTAATGACCATTCCTTCATTAAACATTACAAGCTTTTTAAGACCTTGACAGTGCTGCATTTCATCCAATAACCTAGTGCTGCTACAAAGTCAACATTGTGTGCCAAGTTAATCCCTCGTGTCCACTAATTATGTCCAGTGCTGCAGCTCCTTGGGTGAGCCTGAATGAGTGGGGAAGAACAGGATTTCCAGGCCGATGGATTCACACTCCAGCCATATCTCATGTCTTGACACTAGATGTCAGCGAAGGGTAATTGTTGTCTCAATTTAGAGGCCAGCCCAGGTACTGCTAGCAACCTCTGTTAATGTTTTATAGCAAAGGTGAAGTATAGCTTAATACAAGCATCTGACATATATTACAATAAAAAAGGATATAGTTGTCTAGTGTTTTTAAAGTCAGTCATAAAAGATGAATAATGATGCAGTTTAAAGCTAAAAGACAGCTGCCAAGCTGAATGGCCATGATGGATGTCTAAACACCCAGTGTAGAGAAAACCTGTTCCCTAGAGACCACCATCCAAAAAATTAATTACTACGATTCAGCATCTTTAAATGTGCCACTTAATATACTGCCACCATAATTAAATTTCCAGCCCTGTGACCTTGAGACCATTTCCTGAGATAATAAATGAGATCAAGGTTTAATCGATGCAGATGCAAGTAGAAACTGTCCGAGGAAGCACAAAATCATCACAATGTAGTCAAGGTCAGGAAAGAAAAACCAAGTGAAGCTGCGAATCAACACTAATTGCTTTCTTATGATAAAAGATGTTTATTTTAATTTGCTTTATTTGCAAACAGTTCCATTGTGTACTCTCTGACAGCAGCTTTTACACTCCAGCCACAGAGCAAGTCAGTAGAGGGCACGTTTGTCTCCTTGTAGATAAGCACTTTTCATAGCAAGTGAGGCCATATTTGGTTGCACACTGAGATCTGATAACTAAGCTTATCACACATCAAACAATACAGAGACAAGAAACAACTGACTGCCTCAGGTGCACTCCTTCCTCTCTGGTGCAAGAAACTGAACAAAAAAGAGACTTTAGATGGTGATATGGAGATGTGTGGGCTATTTTATTATATATATAAAATGACCAGAAATACATAACGCTACCTAGTAGAGGACCTATTGTTTTGACAGAGGTAAATATTGTTGGGACTGCTATCTCTAAATGAGCTGAAGTGAAAGTCTCTGCAGCTGAGCCAAGTCTCCTTAATCCTATGCTGTTAGAGAAATTGAACCAGATGATGATGGGGGCATACACTAAACAAAAATATTGTAACTTTTGAAGATAGCCTTGTTTAGAGGTTCACTTCCTTTTATTCCAACAATAGAGTGGAAAAAAGTTGGTGTTCTGACAGCTCAGAACTTGAAAAAGCATAAAAGCCATGAGTAAGAGGACAGAGAGAGGAGACTGTGAAACAATACAGACAATCTATCTTTAAAGAACAGTACTTAGACATATTGTTTAGTAAAATAGCTTTTAAACAACAATATCAATCTTGTTAGCATTAAATAGGTTCAATTATGACCACTGTAAATTCCAAGATTAATCTGTATCTGATATAATAGAAAAAACCTCTATAAATACCTCAATCAAATCAGGGGGCCTGGTGTGATACACAGAGCCCCAGCAGTGGCAGGGAGCTCTGAATTTACTCCATGCCAGTAAGGCCAATGTACAAAAATTTGTATCAAAAGAGAAGAGTCCAATACCCAGGAGGGATCAGAGAGTTCCAGCCCCAGAGGGGCTCTGCAGACACAGGGACAGGGGAAGTGAGAGGCTGCTGCAGGGCAGTGGTGACTTCACAGAGCAGCTCCAGCAGAACTCACCAGGCCGTGCTCCTGAGTCACAGGACTGGGCCATGCACATGTCCTGCTGTCCTGGGACCCCTGGGAGTGTGGCTGTGCAATGGGACATCCCAAAGGTGCACTGAGGATGATTAGGACAATTATTTTCTGGTCTAAACCTACCAACAACCCTTGGGAAAGGGGACGTATTAGTTAAACAGCTGTCATGTCAACAGAATGTGCAACTAAATCACCCTGAGGACTCAATCCAGCCATAGCGCTAAAAGATAAGTAGAAGTAGCCTAGGAAAACAAACAAAAAACCAACAAATCAATGAAACCCCAAGGTATTACTGTTACAGAACAGTCTTCTGGGGATGGAGATAGACAGTAGGCTGAGACAGTGCTATACTGAAAAATAAATCCAACATTTCTTAAAACTTGCACTTGTTTCATCTTCAGTTGAATGCTGTTAAATCTGGATACAAAATATCTGCTGAAGTTAACACTTTAAAGATTTCCATGGACTTTTGTCTACATTCCTGTGTTGGTAGCTCAATGGGAAATTCCCACTGCTTGACTTCAAACTTCCTCCTGTCATTCTGTATGTACCAGTAGAACCTTTAGAGAATGAAAGTAAGGGGAAACAAAGTCTTTACTCTTATCTGACAGGCGGGTGCTGTAAATAATGCCCCGTTCTAACACCATTCCCAGGAAGTCTCATTGCATGACAAATGCCACAGTCTGCCAACACTGGCAGTTCCCATCTTTTCTTATTGAAAGATCTATTTAGATGCATCAAGACAACCTGAAGGCTACTTCTGATAAGAACAATGGGCAGTTTGAAAGGAGAACAGGCAACATTTCAATTACAAATTTCTATTTTATTTTTAGCCTAATTTGGTCTCTTTGTGATAAACAAGATGTTTTACATATGCCTAGTAGTAATAATTGATAGTTCATGCTTCTGTGTGTTATACTTGCTAAAATATTTGCATTTAAAAGCAAAGTTGGACTTCTAGCTCTGGGCTATGTATGTGTCTTTCCTAAGGAGTCTCAACTAGAAGAAACATTTCGAATTATAATTGTCTTCCAAATCTCAAATTAAGAGAGACAGAACACTGTTAACCCTTCACTTAAATCACTTATCTGTGTGAAAACAAAATGTGATTTAGGAAAGTTGAGTAGGGACCTAGTAGATATTCTGGAATCACTTGGCTCTCCCTGTATTCAGTCACAAAGATTAGACAGATGAGCACAGATTACTTATGCTGTCAAGGGTTGGAAGATCAGGCCTCAGGTAAATTACAGCATTAGAACATATGTACTTTATGAGAGATCAGTTTTACAGTTAAAAGCTTTATAGCCCGATTCAGAAAAGCAAATGACTTGAAACTTTGCAGAAAGTAGTAATAGATTATGAAAGCAGAGATCCTGTGTTCAAAACAGCTGCTGAACTACTCACATTACCTTCAAAAAGCTGTGTTGTATAGAATGCTTCCTGTGTTGGACTTAGGGTACTTTACATTGTTTGCATGACAGAAATATGAAATACAGGGATGCAAATCCAGTGTTTTTAACTGAAGCTTCTGTAAGAAAGGATATAAGGTTTGAGGGACAAGATTTTCAAAAGTGTCTTATTAGTTTGGATATGCATGGAGAAACTTTAAGAGTACTCCTCAAGATGCTGAGGAGACAGAGACATCTGTCTCTGCTGCTCCTTCTCCTCAGAGGGAGCACTCCTCACACTCTTCTTCCCTGCTCCAGCACAGAGTCCCTCCCATAGAACTCAGTCCTGCACAAGCTTCTCCAAATCAGTTCAACCCCAGGGCTGCAGCTCTTCACATCCTGCTCCATGTGGGTCCCCAAGTTCTGCCACCAAACCTGCTCCAGCATGAGCTCCTCCCCATAGGTCCTGAATTCCCTCGGAGTCATGGCCTCCTTCAGGCACCCTCCTGCTCTGCCTTGGTCTCCATCCAGGGGCTGCTGGGATCTCCTCCCTCTCCTTCTCCACTCAGCTTGCTGTCAGCAGAGTTTCTCTCACACATTCTCACTCATCTCCCAGCTGCAGTGGCTGTTGTGCAGCTTTCCCTCCGTTCTGGAATCAATTCTCTCCCTGTTCTGCTGCTGATGGAGCAACCCTGGCCAGCAGCAGATCCATCCTGGAGCTCCTCGGCCCTGGCTCTGTCAGACACAGGGAAGCTTCTGGCACCTTCCCCCAGAGGCCACTCCTGGAGCCTCCCACTGCCAAAGCCTTGCCACAGAAACCAAACTGCTAAACCTGGCAGAACTCTGCAGCTGCAGTAGAGCTGACCCTTCCTCTTCCATCCCACACTATGCCTTCTTTCAATAGATTTTGTGCCAAATCACACTTATTTTAATCTTTCCTGTTTGTTTGCTCTTGCTCAGTAAAAAATCATCAAGAAAAAAATGAGAATGAAGTAACAGTTTTACAATGGCAAGTTGTCAAGTCTTTTCTTCTGTTGCTACAGAAAATCATATTATTTTGTAAGATAATTTTGAGGAATACCAGGAAAAAAATAGAGTAGATTAAATTGTTTGCAACGTTATTCATTGGTCAAGCAAGAGGATATCAGTGAATATATATCAGGTACTATATCCAGCTGAGGGACTTTCCCACATCATCCCAATCCAAAAAATGAAGTTTTAATTAGCTTTGAAGTACTTAACTATCCTTGACAAATATGGGCACCAACATGTTTTGCTGGAGTAAGAGACTTTTTACTAATAGATTCCTGTTCCACATTCTCCACTGAAGATGAGAGAACTAAGTGCTTACAGTGAAACAGTAGGGAGGCTTATTAAATCAATACACATCTGTTAGATAATGGGCTCTAAGTCAAGAATGTTATTCTGAAAACCTCTCAGCAAAATGCTGCTTGTTTGGCACTGCTTTCTCACAGCTATTCCCTTGGTGAAGGATCCCCTCCAGAGCTGACCATCTATTTTGTAGTGTTCAGTTCCTAACAAGCGTGTCCAAACATCTCTGCCAAATGGAAAGGATTCTCCAAAAATCTCAGACAATATTCTCAATTATGCCAGCAAGTGACAACGAGAGGCTGTGAAGTTTAAATCTCTTCATCCCACAACAGAAGATAAGGCCTTAAGAACACTAAGCAATCTACTGGGAGCCCAAAAATCCCCCATACCAGCTGCAATATACTCTGATCATTTTGTAATGGCATCTTAAAATACGACAAAATTAGACACAGATATATACCCATACACAAATATTAAGTATTTAAATGTATTAAGTATCTATTATATGATACATGTTCCTCAATTAAAAATACTTGACTTGCATGTCTGTTGGGACATGTGTGTACAATCAGCATCTCTCAGCTCAGTCAGCAGACATTGTGTTCCTAAATATTCCACCTTTCTCTTATAAAGCCTCTCTGAGTCACTTCCCAGGCTGTGTGTGCAACTCTCATCTTTTATCTGTGTTGCTTATTTTTGCTTCAAATAAGGCAAAAATTCGGTGAGGCAAAAATTGGCCCTTGCAGTATCTATGAACTGCTCAGCAATTTCATTCAGAGTCCCTGGGCACTGTTGTAATAAATCTGAGTAAAATAATATTTACCCAGTTAGAGATGGGTAAAAATTTTACCTTAATCATCCTAAAATAAACACATCTTGATTCCTAGCTGGTGTGTCTATATTATTTTAGAATAGAACAGTAAAGAAACTTAAAAATTAATATATATTTAATGATGTAATTGTAAGGAATAGGAGCCTGTGCAAATGCCAAAGCAAGATGCTCTGAAAAAATGGCAGGGAAAGCAGAGATCAGCTTATGCTTGTGACACTCTACTCTCCCCATGGTATTTCCATGACAAACATGAATTTGGCTGCTTCTGAAATATTTGAATTTGTGTTTTACAGCATGCAAATGTTTTTTCTGTAGCAGGAAAACGTAAATGAAAAATGTACATGTAAGGCTGTCATCTACTGACTCACCATGGTAATTCCTCATGCAGAGGTTTCAGAGATAACGCTGAGCATGGGCAGAAAAAAATAAGGGATGGCTGATGTTTGCACACTAAACAGTGTGAATCATAACAGGATATCAATATTAATCTATCCTTTACAAAATCTTAAGGCCTTTTCATTTAATGAATAAGATGCTGCACAACAATAATCTGTACTTTTCCAAATTAGCCACAAACCATCTGGTTTCTCTCCAATTACTTTGAGTTTTTTTTCTATATCTCTAAATGTTACTGACCTAAAAAAGATTTCATCAAAGGCAGTAGGAATCCTAACCCCTCTAGCAACTATTAAATTGGTCCACTCTGTGTCCTATGCTGACAAATCATTATACTCCAGAGCCTTACAATCCATGGTAGTATCTCAATTAGGGATAAAGATGAAGCAACAGTGTTCCAAATTTATCCATCCATCTACATTTATTCTTAAATAAAATAAAAAATCAATATACAGGGATCCCGAGTCGGTCATTGCTAAGTTGACCCATAACAAAACACTGTTTCTGAAGTAAATAAATCCAGTGGTTTCAAATCAACAGTTTAAAGTTATGTAAAGTGTCCTGCCTAAGTTTAATGACATTGGAAACAGCACAATCTTCCTTTTTCTTTGGTTTTCTTCCATTTTGCATTGGAAAAAAGTGTAGCTTTAAATTTAATTTAAAATTTTTAACTTAATTTTAATTTAGAGTTTACCTTGGTAAGTACTGTGCTTAATGAGTGAGGTCTGGTTCACAGAGGTAACACATTTTGAAATCCAGGGTATGCAGAAAACAACAGTGAAATGGCTGAAAAATACATCTGCTAAATTCTATTGATTTCTTAATTTGTTAACTGACCATCCTAGTAGAGAGACAAGAGTCCAGCTCAGCCTTTCCATTTCCAATGCTAAAGCTATTCCCAAACATGTCATAAGGACCACAAAATTTATTTCCTTTGGCACTAAAACACCGACATCATGTGCCAACTGTTAAAGAGATTTCAAGTAAACTTGGAAGCGAAAGGAGATTTTTATTTTTGTCTTTTAATAGGCAAATACACATCTGGCTGAGCCATGCTGTCTAATGCTGAACAAGAATGATCAAACAACAGTAACTGTTACGCTTTTGGTGGTTCTTTTAAACTCTACCTTTCAGTGTGCTTGTGGAGCAGGGGCTGTTCTGGACAAATGGAGCATTGTTGGTGCCTTTCTGTAATTCCAGTTTCCTGATTTTAGGACTCCAGTCTATCAGAGGCAGCAGCCACTAAATGGCTGCAATTACATAATCCTCAGTTAAGGAAAATAAGCAAGCCCATTTCTTCGAACAGCACTTGAGCTGCCTCTGTAACTAAAAAAAGGCAAAAAGAGGCACAATTGCAGTGAGACCTGTGCCATCAGAGCAGGAGTCTCTGTGGAGGTGTAATGAGCACTTCCAGCCTACTGCAGCCTTTCTGCTGTGGTAGCACTGGTACAATTGCACTTTTTTACCTTGTGGAACAATTTAGAGGATGTTAAACACAGCTGTGTTTCACTAAATCATTTGGCACTTGCTGGAACAGTCAGGAAAATATCTGGCAGTCTTTTTGCAGTCCCTTTTATTAGAGCATATGAACTTAGACTACAAGAAATTCTCCTTTAGGCAGCAAACATTCTCATTTGTCTCTGTATTTGGGAACCTGAGAGCCAAACAGTGGAATTCTTGCAATGTCAGCTTTTCCACATTGCTTTGGCATCATCACCCCCTTTTGGCTGGACTAAAGCAATCAGGATTTTAAACACCAAGTCACTCCCTGGATGGGTTCCATAGGAGCTAGATCCCATAACTCTCTGGATACTTTGCACTTGTTGAGATGCTTAATATATTTACTGTACTTAGATCCTGTTTTAGTGAATCTTGAGAGAGTGCTGAAGATACCTTTAAGATTTTACAGCTTCCTGAACTCAGATGCTTATAATAAAATCTGTAATTCACCTATTTCTCCTTACAGATAAGGAGATGAACACATCTATTGCAAATTAAATTTCAAACAGTCATTAGTCATCCCATAGTGGGAATTCCCTGCCTGTGTTTTACCAGTATCTTCAATTTGGTCATCAATTTTTTGTTTGAAAGAACTTAGCAGATCCCATGCACTCACTGACTTCAGTAGCAGACCAAGTACTGATCTAATCCCTAACTAATCTGATCTAATTACTGACACGTTGTGGGTGTAAAGTATTGTAACCAGATCTCTGGCAAAACTCTCACAAACTTCAAAGAGCTTTGGAGTAGCCCTGATTCTGGCTACCAAAATCCATCTGAATTCCATCACTGTCTGTAAGGGAACAGCAGGATACCTACTGTGAAATGAATATTCCTGCCATATCAATCTTTCTTAAATTTAGTATTTTATTATGACCCATGACTTAATTCACCTTTTGTACTGCTCTGTTCGATTATAATTTTATCTATTAATCATGTTAATCCAATAGATTCTGACTTAATCAAATGCAAGTCAATTACTTCGTCAAATTATATTTTTAATGAAAGACATTTTTTAAGGTTGAATACCAATTAGGGATGTGTTTAGAGAAGTGTGGACAGCTTTAGACCATAGGAACATTTGACTCTCCCCTGAGAAGGTAATTTTCATATCCACTTCCAGGTCAAGTAGTTTAAAGAACACTTCTGAACAGACACTGAAATAACAGCAGTTGTTCCTATGCACCCACCTGAAAAAATACCTGCATGCTGCCAGATCCCTGGAAGGGATTAGGCTGGGTAGGCTTTGAAGAAGAGGTCATGACTTGCCACATGAGAATTAAAATAGAGCTCTAATTTGGAGAGCTTTGCTTGCTTCTGATGCACGAACTGATGTGGTGTCACTGGTCCAGCACACAGGACACCAAATGGCTCCAGGAAGTTGTGCTCACCTTGGCAAGAGAAGGTCATCCTCAATATTTGGACATGTGTGTAAAACTGCCTCAGGTACCTGTGCTTCAATGTCTGTGGAAGAACAGGGGTGTGAAAGTGCAGAGAACTGAGAGCTTATGGATGAAATACCCCGACTTCATTGAGAGCAAGGTACTCAACTCCTAGTCTTGTTTTCAATTAATGATCCATCACACATTTTCTTCTCAGTCAGACCGGTTTTCAGCTTTTTTTTCCCCCTCCCCTTCTTTTGTTGATTTAATTTTCCAGGTGAGGTACTTGATGAACTTCACTAGAGCTTGAATTAGACCATGGCCACTATCAAACCTCTAAGGCTCCAGAACAGTAACTTGAGTGATTGCAGGAGCTTGGCAGCAAGGAAGGACCAGTTTCACACTTGTTCCTCTCTACTGTACATCTCATTTTTCCTTCTTACTGGGATGTGTCAAGCTGATCCTTGCTCCCATCTTAAAATATTCTGATTTTCAATGCAAACATTTGACACATGATGCAATTATTCTGGTGTCAAAATGGAGGATGTCACTTAACTAAGGCCATTCAACAAAGTGAGCCTTTGAATGGCATTTTGTAGGTCCTAAGGAGTTTTCTTTCTAGAATGAAATGTAAATATTTTGGCTTCAATTTATGCTAAGCAGCTGACCAGAAGGGACTCTTATTGGAGAGTGGGACTGCATATATCCCTCTTATGTGTATATGATTATTTATATATTTATATTCAGAGAACTTGGAAGGCAACAGCTTTCCACACTTCCAATTTGCAGTGTGAAACAAACATTAAGAATACAGAAGACTTGATCCAATACTGAGTTACATAAAACACAAACTACATTTGTCTGCAGATACACTGCATACCACAGAGGAATATTTCAAGGAAACTAAGCTTTATTATTTAAATTTGGCCTTTCCCATTATTTTACTGACAAATACCTTACTAAAGAAGTAATCTCTAATTTTATTACTAATCTCCAGTTTGAAGCAAATGAGCAAATCTATACACATTGATTGGTATGGCTTTCTTGCACCAACTATGCAGTAATTTTTAAAACATCATGTCCAAATACTGTGATTAGAATTAAAACAATTTGATTTACAAAAACTGTTTTAATAATCTAAATTATTTTACATAAAAAAAATTAAATTTTTAAATTAAATTGTTAATTGAACCTCAGTAAACATTAAGCAACAGAGACACTTGGGGCTTTTAAAAGAAATTCTGCCAGTGAGCCAGAGCTCAAGTTTTCTCACAAAACTGATTGATGGCATGGAACATAGTAAACAATCTATTTTCTAGCTCCTAACAGCTACATGATGTCCTTGTTTCTTAGAGTAACAGGATTGCCAATCCAATATTGACAGAGCATCACCAGGCTGCAGCCAAGCTGACCTCCCGTCTCCATTTCTCTTCCTGGGCACACAAACCTCGTGCTGCAGCTCAGGAGCAGCAGCCCAGAGCTGTCCTGTCTGAAAGGCAGAGCTCTCAGAGCCCCTCAGAGCACCAGACTTGCACTGACTGGATAAAAAAGTCACTTAAAAATAGAACTGGTTTGGGTTGTTGTTCAGGTGCCAGAAGGACTGGGAAAGCCTGGTGTTTTCTTTATATCTGTACACATTTTTCTGGATTTTCAGTCCTTGGCCAGAACTGCTGACTGTTCAACCAGAATTAGATGTTTTTTGAAGCATTAACCACTGATTTAACTGAAGATTACCATCTACTTATATTTTTACATCATAAGTGATACGGAATAGATTTATATAGAAAATAATATTACAGTATATAATTAACACTAAAATATTCTCAAGGCCTAACTGTTCAACACAGTGACCAAACAATAAATATATGTTTTACTTAGCCATGTAAGTACTGTTAAAACTGGGGACAAATTTCTGTTTGTCACATACCAAATCCACACCAAATTCCAATTTTCATAATAATTTTCAATTCTGATGAACATTCCACCCTACTCCCAACTTCCAAGATCTTAATGATTATATTCTTCTTCCTGGAAGCCCTTTTGCCAGTCAGTTCCAGTGACTGAAGAGTGTTGGCAACTGAGACCTTGCAGTTTTAGCAGGTGTGAAAGCAACTTTGATACTCAGTGCTGCAAAACTCTCAGCCAAACTTCTTCATCCTTCTGTTCACCCATTATCCTGAATTTTTCACAGTTCTAAATTTGTTCTAATTAATAAGCTCTAGGAGTTTTTATCACCTTTCCTCCTTCCAGCATCCTTTTGTTTTAGGAATGTGCAGCCAGTTGGTACTTCAGCTCATCGGTACACATGAAAAATGAAAAGTCTGCTTAAATATTGCCTATTAGTACTGCAGTACTTGAAGTCTCCCCAAATGATCCTTACTCTCATTTACATGACCTAGATAATTTTCCCCTCAGCACTTCCAAACAGAAAGACATCTCTAAATTTGAATGAACCATCTCAAGCTCATCCCAGGCTGATTACTGACCCTGCATTAATATCCTAAATCTATTTCCCTTTCCAAGTGACAGCCACGCAGCAAAACCTCACCTGTGCTGGCTCCCTGGAGCTGGTCCTGCTGCCCTCACAAATGACATCTGGGTGATTTTCTCTGGCACAAAAGGATACTTCCATCCCTCTTTAACCCTGGCTGGAGATAATTAAGCTGCACCATTCTCTTGAGCCCACAGCAATTTAGCACAAGGGTTCTGCATTTCCATCAGGACCTACTGGAGGAGCCAAGGGCCTGACTAATTTTGTGCATGTCAGTACATGAGTGTCTGAGCAGTTCCATTTGCAACAGTCACACTACTTACATGCTTAGGATTAATTAGACATTTAAGACAGATTTGCCAGTGATTACCATTAATTGCAATTGCAGTGATTTAGGTCCTTCCATGAGAGTTAGCGTAACTGCATATGTCTTCTTTACAAAAGTTTTTGAAATATTATCAACTCCAAACATACTGAAAAATGAGAAGTTAAAACAGGTTTGGTTTTTTTATCCCATATCTTCTATATTAAATTTAATCTAGGACTGTTTACAATATGACATTTTCCTTTAATTTCTGCAAAGGACCATCTTTATTCAGCAAATGCGTGAGGTGGAGGCTCAATGAGGCAGAGACACAAGGAAGAAAATGCCAGGTTAATAATGATATAAAGAGATTTAGACTTTTAGGAGTCAAGTCAATTTTCATCCTGATTGATCATAATCAAATACAATAATTGCCAGTTAAAATTCCACTCCAAGAAGACTCAGTGCTGTAAGGCAGCATCAGAAAAGCTCAGCTTCAGCCACCATCTGTTAACAGGGCTACTTTCACAAATTAAGGCTTTGTATGAAATAACTCTAAATCATGGGCAAACAAATATGGAAACAGGGAGTTACTTTGCCAGAGCAAGCTGTGCATTAGGGCCTGACTCTCCTGACAGTCCCATCACTTTAGAACATGAAAAATACTGACATGGCCTTCTAGGAAAGCCTTGGAACAGGTGTTAGGATTCCTTCACTCTTTCTTTGAGCCTCATTTTGTGTCCCAATGCATCCACACTGAATGTGACCAAACCTTACTGGCTGCACAATGATTGCTATTCAGGCAGTTTTTATAGTGGCATCCAAAAGTGATCAAATGAGTAGCTCAAGGGACGAAGGAGAACATTGCACTGGCTTCTTTGAGATTCTTACCTCCTTTCTCTCTCTCTTTTTTTTTTTTTTTTTGCCCCCACTAATCTGCTATACCAAAGCCATGTCAAATGTTTTGAGTTAGCAGTGGCTCTTCAAGAAGAAGAAAACCTTCTCCAGAGCCTTATTCAAACTTAACAAGTAGGGCCTTTTTAGAACAGCAATGAAAATTCACCATACATGGTACCTCACTGGTGAGGACACCTGTTTACTTTATGATGTAATATACATCTGTACAATAAATACTATCACAACCTCTGTGTTTATCTAAAATATCCTTATCTTCAGAATCACATTTTCTAAAATAAATTCCAATCAGTATTTTTTATTTGCCTAATTTATATTCAACTTGCCATACTATCAGTTAGAAAACTATTCAAAAAATAGTCTAATTTTAAGTTTTGAAAATGAAAATGCATCCTTCTAATGGCTAAATGAAAAATTAAAAATAATCACATATAGTAATTTATAACTATTTATCCATAATTAAATCTATATCTAAGTGTCTCTAACTGTGTATTGCTAAAAGTCACAAGGAAATGAGAAATGTATAGTTTATCTATACACATAATAAAGGCAAAATAAATACAGGCTAGTCATTTTATATTATCCTTTTGATCTTAGGCTACCAGTGGAAGACATAATCTTTTATTTATATTATGTGAGGTAAAATTTTGAAACAGGATTTTCTGTGTCTATCTTCCTGCTCACTTCATAATTAAGCCTGTAGGGCTGCATGGTTTAGTTTTTAATGCTGTACTTGTCAATTTCTGTTATCACTAATTTAAAGTTCACAGCTCCATATAGAATAAAAATATGAGGGCTCAACAATTTATATATATAAAAAACCCCCCCAACCAACAACAATGAAAAAATACTTTGCATTGAGTGGGTGTTTAATTTTTCCTGTGTGTTCTCTTGATGATTTCATTTCAAACAGTGCTGATTTACAGAGAGTACAAAGCTCCTCCACACCTCCATATTTCCCCCATATATATATATATATTTACATGATTGAGAAAAAAATATTGCCTTCATTATTCTGTTAGCCTTTTAAATTTAACTCCAAACTTGCAAACACAGTCAGTCCTACCAAGATCAACTATGACACTCACTATGAAAAAAAAGCATCTCTTATTTTACACAAAACATTACAAGGTCAGATCCGTGCCTTTCATCTCTTCCCACCTTCACCAGCCTGAACAATAGGCAGCAACAATCCTGTGATATCCACAACTAATTTATCCAAGAAGAAGACAGGTAGCACTCTGAACCTCACTGCTGCCTGAATAGGTGCAGTAAATAAGCAGCTTAATGGTAGCCTTTCAGGCAGGAGGGCAACATATCACAGCATGGCATTTTTATAATCTTCTTGGCATGCCTACAGCCAGAGCACCGAGCTGAGCGTCTGTTCCCTCTTCTGTGGGCTGAGGATGCATGGAATCGTTAGATTGTGACACATTGTGCCTTTAAGCAAGTTTAACTGTTTTATATCCCCTCTGATCTACAGCTTTGTACATCTGTTAAGTTGTCTCTTAAACTTCAGTCAGCACATATGTGGATCTGATCTTTCTGAAGCTCATTGCATGGCTTAGGTTTTGCTCAGTGTTTCTTTGTATCTGTCCAGTATTTATTTGCAAGGAATACCCTTTGTATTAGTGCACTTGCTGAGCTAGAGCAAAAGTCCACGGTTAAATCTATATGGGACATCTTCATCTGGCAAAAAAATGAATGGGACACTAGGAACTTATTGCAATAACTTGAATTATAAATTGGTAAAGTGAGTTCCCTTTTCTTTATGTCTGAGCAGGGGAAATGTCTTCTCCCCACCCAAAATTGTTTTGCTCGAGAGGCATAAAGGAGGCAGTTCCTGGACAGCTCTCCCAGAGAATGCTGATTCCCTATGGAATTCTGATGAAATGGCCCCAGTTGTGGATGGATGCAGTAATTTGCAGGGGCACTGACTGCCCCCTTAAGCTCTGCATGATGCTGGCAGGATTTCAGCTGCTGTTACCTGCTGACCACCTCAGCATTTTGTCCTCTGGCAGGAAGCAGCCCTGACCAGCCAGCATCCCCCAAACTGCTGCACAGAGCCTGATGCAAGAACTGCTGCATAGCAGATTGAGCCAGCAAAGCAGAAATCCCTTGGAATCCAAGAAATAACTGCAGAATTCCTCTGCAAAGGAGTGTATGTCAGCCATAAAGGCAGCCTGGAGATCTCTGCAGAAAGGTTCATGCTAGATGTATTTTACACCAGTGTTTTATTGTGTTACAACCCTGCATTGAGAGCCCTCACAGAAACTGCAGGCAGGAACAAACATCAGCAGGTCTGGGTAATGCAGAGACTGGACATTTAAACGCACCTGCAAGCATAAACTCAGGAGTCAGAAGGGCCTCACAGCTTCACCACACAGCCACCAAAATGCAAAGGTGCTCCAGTAAACCTTAGGCTAATGCAGTTCTTCTGCAAGTACTTGTCAACTTCCTGCTTTTTTTTTTTCTTGGGGAGCTTTTCCAAGAGTTGGAGGAAATGCTGCAAATAAATAATGTAGAAGGTTATGAATCTCTCTGCCTTGTATTGAAAGGGATGAACTGTTATTTAGTCAGTGAAAGTCATAAACTGCCCCTCATAAGCTGTTACCAGAAGCCTTTATTGAGCCAACATCATCAGTGTGTGTGTGCAAGCAGCTCTTGTCCTACCCCAGCAGTCAGTACAGCTCAGTTCACCTGGGCACAGCAAAGCTCTCACTCCACGAGAGCCAGTCTGGCTTCTTCACCCAAAATTATTGTGGGCAAAACTTTGTCTACACTGACATCAGTGGCAGAATTCCCCATTACCTATTTAAGAACTAAGAGAAACTCAGGTGTTAGATATCTGCTTTAGCACAGTATAAAGTCATTTGAGATACTGCCTAGATGGAAGTACAGCTTTTAGTTACTATTCTGCCAATGGAGATCACATAACTACTCACTTAAAAAAATTATATTAAGCTACAGAAACTGCTTTTTGATTATTCTCATAGTTGAGATTTCAACTACTCTTGTAAAGATGTCTCCACTTTAGAGGCCCAAAACTGAAATAGAAATCTTCAGGCTAGACAAGATCAAATGAGACCAAAAGCAAGTGTATGAGGGAGTGTGTGTTTCTCAGAACGACTGCAATGCAACAGCTCATTATTTGTAAGTGGCAAGCACTGCTGGACAGAGCCATGAAGGAAAAGAGTCTTCTGCTGAGGCTTCCTCACTGAGATCCTTCTGCACAGCCTGGCATCCTGACAAACACGAGCATTTGATGACAAAAATCCTGACAACTGCCTCACCCAGCACAGACATTCAGCTGCCACGTTTGGCTCTTCAAACACCTCTTGTGCAGTTGTAGCTGCCCAGAGGAGTTTCCTCTCGTTCTTCCCCTGTGACACCTTTCCTGCTCTCCCCAAAATGATCCCCTATGTTTATATATGATGAATTTTCCAGAGCAGTGAGAACAGATTTCTTAGTGCAGCATCATTACCCCTTTGCTTGGCACAGAAGTAGAAAAGAGCTTGTCTGAGCTGGCAACCATCAAGCTTTACAGTCTAACAAGTTCCACTACTATAATGAAAATCCAAAGACCTGGAAACAATATACAGAGCTTCCCTGACTAATTTTATTACACAGACACACTTAATAGCTCCTGTTACAATCACATTTATAGCAGGAAAACAGTATTGGATTGTGACTATCACACTAAATCGACATGGATTATCAGTCATTAAAAAGGAACAAAATTAGCAGCAAGCAGCAATATTTTACACTTATCAAATCTACAGCTGGTCAAGGTTCATTACAATACTGTGCAATAAAGTCAGGAAGCATTGGCTCATTCTACAGAACATTTAAATCTCTATTGTATTTGTGTAGGATATAATTTCTGATAGCAATAAAGCCTAATAAAAGTTACACCCCGATGAATAAAGTGTTAATAAATTGACCCAAGACATTTAAATGGCTAATTATATTTGAGATAAAGGAGGATTCACTTGTTTCTATAGATTGTTTGAAGCTGTACTCTAACCAGCTAACTAGCCAACTACAGAATTATTTTATATAAATATATCTGTGATATAAAATATTCATTTTTCTAGCTCCTTTTTAACTAGATTAATAATTAATCAGAATTTCCTAACACATTTCCTATTCATCAAACGACTCATACCTCTCTTTAAAACGTCCGAGCTTTGCATAACTTAACTATTCCCTAGATTTGATTTTATTTAAAAGTATTTATCCCAACTATGTTTAGCTTTTCCATGGGCCATCTCAGTAATAAAAGGGCTACTTCATTATAAAATACCAGTACTCTATTACATTGCTTACATGGTAGATAAGAAAGCAGACCAAAGAAGCACTGACCAGCCCAGGGTATTCCTGTGATGGGCCCCCAGGATCCTGAGCCTGACTAAAAAGCTGTCATTCTTTCTGTCTGAACCAAGAGTTAAGTAGACAACAATCCTAAAATTGATTCCTTCTAAAAAGTGACCTTAAAAATTCAGAAGTGCCTCTCTGGGCATCACAGGAGCAAATGCTCACACACATTCACATCCAGGGGCAGACAGAGCTCCAGAGGTGACAGTGCCTTGCACAGCACCCAGAGAGCTGGGGCAGCAAGGAGGAACCAGAGGCAGAACTGAGGGAGCAGCCAGCACCTGGCTGAATCCTGACAAACACAGGGGACAAAACCAACCAGCAGCAGGCTCAGAGAACAGCTTCTTTGGTGGCATTGACTGCTTAAACTACACCAGAGTGTTTTGGAAATATTTGGTGATTTCCTTCTCCAAACCATATGAGAGACAACAGTTCAGGAAGTTACAGCCTCTGACATGAAATGGAATTGCCCCCAGTGCCACTGTTTTTCAAGGTGCTGATTTCCAGACACTGAAGGAATAGTGAGTAATGCATAGAAAATGACTGGAATGATAAAAAAGAGAGGCAAAATTAGTAACCTTGTCAAACTCTATCTACAATATCTTTCAATAGTGACGAGGATGAAAAGTAGCTGATAATATTGACCATTAAAAAAACCTGTATATTTTTAAAAGGCATGAACACATGAATCACAGGTGGCTAAAATTCAATCTGCTACATTGCACTTACACAAACACACAATGAAGTACAAACACTTCACAAAGGCATTTGGCATCTCAGTCTAAATCAGTTTAGCAGCTACTGATTGCTTGAGCTCCCAGGTCATACATCTCTGTGTAACTGAAGGTTTAAGATCAGACACAGGAGAGGCAAACACTCAAACTACAGTTACTGCTAAAACAAGACCAACCTGCAATTCAATGCAAAAAGTCTGATTCTACATTCAAAAGCAAATCTTGCTCATCTGGCTGAGGAAATCACACTGTGTGAAACATGCAATTGATACTGCTGTTGTTAAATAAAATTTGAAGTGTCAATAGCTGCAAAACCAGTATTTACTTTTCCCCCTTTGATGTTTTTCAAAATTCTGTACTAAAATCCCAAAAGCCTAAGGGTGTTTGTTCTTATTCAAAATAGCTTCAGTCTCATCAATGCACTACCTTAATTCTTTGCAAGCTCAATTTCCTTCCTAAAAGATATCTGCATTGTGTGCTTTTGAACTGGCTCTCCAAGCAGGTGTTTGCTTGGGAATGCAGTCTGGAGCAGAGAGCAGGCAGTGAACCCTCCTGGGAACATCCTGCTCCCAGCAGGCAGGCCCAGCACTGGCTTCCAGGGCTGTCTTAGATGACTCTTCATCACAAGTAGAAGGTTTTAAGATAGGTGCTTGCTCTACTTCCCACTGGCCATCTGCCTTTGCACCTCAGCATCCCACTCCTCATTTGTTTTATTACAGTATAAATTAAACTTAAAGAAAGGATTTGGAGGGGTCACTAAGAGGGTTGGGAACTTTCTGAATTACACATAACTATCTTCTAGAGAGTGGAAAAATATCTTCACTTTTCCCCAGGGCCTATAAACATGCAAACTGCACTGTGCTGATTGCCCTGAAGTACCCATCTCCTCTGGGAAGCCTGGGACAGGTTCAACATCTGCCTCCTCTATCTTTTGGAAAGTATCTCTAATTTCTCCAGCAGCATTAAACCATTTGACCTGCAAGCTATGTTACAGATGCTCTGGGTTGTCCAGGTTCATCCCACCTGCACATTCAGTATCTCTGTTTTCCCACAGGAGCCTCTGTAAATAAGCAGCATGAGATCTTATCAAAATTTATTTCAAATATGGTGTGTTTCCCTGTTTTTCTTAATCAGTGGTAGAGTTTCCCTGGGTATTCAGGAAAGGTATGCTACAATGGTTTAGGTTTCTTCTGTCATATTGACCTGGCTCAAGGCAGCTTAATTCCAGGACTGTTAACAGCAGTTACAACTGTCAAACTCTTGAAAAAGCAACTAATTGAAAGTCACTGGAATTATTCATAGCTTTTGCAAAAAAAAAAGGTTGCACAATCTGTCCTTTCTCCAGCAAGCCATTTAATAGCCATCAGACTGCAGCACTAGAGTAAATAAAAATCATGTTCTAGAAGCATAGCCCACAAACATGAAGGGAGAGTCCCATGAGAAGTAGAGGAATCATCTCAGGGAAGACAGATCAGTTAAGTCCCTGAAAGGCAAAATGCAGTCACATTTATTCAAAGACTACTTTGATCTTTTCAGCTGAAATGTTGTGAAGCTTTAATTTTTTTCCTGAATATCAAAATATTTTCATTACAGCCTCATTCCTTGAACATGGAGACCAAGAACTCCAGCTCACAAAGACCTCTGGGTACCAGAATTTCAAACCATGCACTTGCACTTAAGTCAGTCCCTGACAAATTCCAGGAGTTCTGAATGCTCAGTTTATCCTCAGCCTTACTTAATTTATTGTAGGTAGCTCTTCTCAGCAAGTGTATTACATACTGAAAATACAAAATTAAAGATGAATATCTATGAGGTGAATTAATCATCCAGAAGTTTTCCTAAGTAACCATAGGGCGGAGGGGAAAAATTTAAAGCATGTTCAAAACTATGGCAGCACCACTTCAAGAAATGCACAATTTGATGTGAGGAAAATGCTCGCAATGGAAAAGAGAAAGCAACCTGCACTTCCTTCAGACTGAACTGGAACCACAGAATGTAAGCAAGGGCCACTGCAAAACATTGGGTGCCAGCTCCAACTTAAGACACGTCTTCTAACTTGCTTCACCCCGGGGGAATCATGGATTGTAGCTGAGAAGCAGAACAGAAAACAAACAAACAAACAAAAAGCAGGAACAAAGATTAGTGAAAACCAAAATTAGAGGATAATGAATCAGAAAAAGGCGTAACTCCTAAGTGTTATGCATAACTCCTAATGCAGGCCTGGTGAAGAATCAAATGAGAGCAGATAAAAAAAAAGATAAAAAAAGATCATAAATCAAAAATGTACTAGCTAGGCAAAAAGCTGCTTCAATTATAATGGAATTAGAGAAAATAGTAGGGGACAATGTGAAGTTTTGAATGGAAAAATGTTTAGGCAGATAAATGATTGCAACAGCAGTTTCCACCAGTCCCACCCATCCCATCTCTCTGCCATGTTCCATCACATCATCTTGGGATCCAAATACAGATCTGTCCTGGATGTAATGCTGGTGCACACTGCAGGAATATGTTATAATTTAGTGACAGTTTTGACAGAAATCATTCCTGCAAGTCACTGCTGGGTAATGGAAACCATGAGTTGAAAACACGCACAGTCTCGTCAGCAGTTTCCAAGTGAAGGAACCCTTCAAATACTTACTGTCCTAATAAATCTAAATCTCACTCATAGGAAGACTGTTGCTGAGTGCCTCTTTGGCAGTTTTCTTTGGGTTTCTAAGTAGGAAGCAGACTGTGCAGAGACACACAGATGATTTACTGAATTCTCAAGGACAGACAATTCTCCCAGATTAAACAACATTCACTCTCTGTCAGAAGCTCAGCTTCAAAATTGCCAAAGCATGAGGGGAATGAGGTGCTGCTTAGACCTTTCTGTGCATGGCAGGATAAAACGCAAGACTTCTCTGCCTAAAGGAATCCAGATAATGAAATAATCTTTAATCTTTGTCCCTTCAAGGCACTCTCAACACCTGTTATCCTTGAGACTGTCACAGGCAAAAAAAGTGTGTGGATTCATCCCAAGGCTGGTAATTATTTTAGCTAATTACTCATTTGGATGTGGGGCAATTGCCAACACTCCTTCAGGTACAGCAGTAGCCACTTCTATTCTGGCTGATGCTTCATGAAGCAGGAGAGTTGCCCTTCCCCATCTCTGTTCTTACAGGAAGATGAACCCCCATGCTACTGACAATTACTGCAGTGAAACAGCCTGGCCAACTGGTTAAACCCAAATCTTCAGCAATTCATTTTACAGCCAGACATCACTGAATTCATTCAGCCTTATTACACACAGCAGCAGCTCAGTGTTTGGTATCCTTCTAGAGGAGTGTGTTTATCTGGTACTGTGTTTCCAAACCACCCCTTAGCTCTGTAAATAGGAATTAGATCTCTAACCAGTGTGTTTTAATTTGGCTTTGTTTTTCCAAAATCAACAGTGATTTCAAATCACAAACACTTGCAAAGAAGAGAAAGCAAACACAGTCTGGAATCAGGGATTTTGGTGCAGCTCTGCAAAGGCACAAAATGAGGAAAGGTCAGTTTTATAAACACAAAGATGCCAAAACAGTGCCCTTTCTTTGTAACATCAAAACCATTTCAGACAAAAAATCCTTTCCAGGCCTTTCTTGGGGCTTAACCCAGCCCAGGTTGTTTTCTTGCTCTGCTGGGAGCTCAGACTGCTTCTCCTCCACTTCAGTAAGCACTTTACCTTCATCTGCCCAGACAAAATTCAAGCAACTGTTTCTCAGCCTTCAGCCAGGGTAAAAGTATCCAGCTGTGCTCATTCCTACCAGCTACTAATTTCTAATTCACAGCAATTCAGGGGAGGACTTCAGGTATTTAAAACTGGGCTCAACACAGACATGAGCAACCCTATCCAGCCCTGAAATCAGCCCTGCTTTCAGAGTTTCCTCTCAATTTGAATTATTTGGTTTTTTATTCTATGTTTTTTTGTGTTTATTAGAGGAACTGGTATTACTGGAGGGGCACCTGCCCTTTTGCAAGGCACAGATACAAATAAGCCATAGGTTGAAGGTCACAAATCTTTTTCCAGAGTGTGACTGCTGGGAGCAAGAGGGAGTGGGCAGGAACACCAGGGCCCAGGCAGGGAAAGTAGTCCCCAAGCAGCTGGGATTGGGTCAGAACACAGCTCACATTCCAGCAATACTGGTTCTGCTCAGCTTGAATTTCCATTCATGTGTCCCTACAAACAGCAGCACAGGTCCTTCAGCACTGCTTTTCTCCACAGTAGGCCAAGCTTTTTAAAATTTATGTCTCATAAAGAGAAATAAAGGAATAGTATATTCCTCATTTCTGGGAGAAATTTCCTTAAGGATTTCTCCAAAATAAAAATCAAAATATTTCTTATTTGGAAATAGGAAAAAGAATTATTTTGATTTATTTAGTCATCTTTAGTTTTCTAAATGTTAAATTACATAAAAATACAGTACCATACAAACCAATCATTTTAGTGCACAGTACAGCACATTGCTTTGATTTTCCTTTTTAGTACTCACCACTCAGAGACTGCTTCAGGTTCTTAAATAATTGGGAAGACAATTGCAGCCCCTCAGATTCCAGTGGTCATTAGCAGCTAAAGATCCTAAAGAGCTGCACTGCTCCGAGCAGCAGAGTGGTTTTATACTCTTAAAGAGGCAATTAATACCTCTGTATTGTTTTGTTCTCATCATTGGAGAACAGTCTGGGCTTTGGTGTTATTTATGGTCTGGTTTGCTACCGAGTAGGAATCTTTGCTGAGCCTTGATGTCTTCTGACATGTCTGACACAGGAGGGACACAATATTGGAAAGAGAAAAGCAGCAAATAGTCCATCCTTTGAGAGTCACCAATCAGCAGCACAATCCCTCATCATTAGCATCAGTGCCACTTTCTCTACAGCATCTAGTTTTGCCTGGAAGATAAATGCACAAGGGTGGGATTTTTTATACTATATTTAGGCAATTATATTATATCACCACGTGTGTCTCTTCAGGACATGATCTAACAAATGAACTCTGCTCTCTCCACACTTCCAGCACAATTCTGACAACATCACAGGAATTCCTCTTTTATTCTGTTTACTGTCTACAGTACAGATTCACTGCCATTTGGTCCTCTGGCTGTTCTCCCCATAATACTGAACACAATTATCTACTGCTTGTAATGGCTCTGATCTGCTAATTGTTCTTCATCTGTTAGCTGGTCAAACTGGAGTGAATTGTGGCCACTGCCACTCAAATGTGACCCTTTCTGTAGGAAATTCTCTCCCATCAGCCAGTGCCTACAGTTCCTAGGGACCCTCAATCTCATCCTGTAATTATTATCCTTACTCTGGTCCAATTTCTGCTCCTCTGCTCCTGAAGAAGTACAAAGGAAAGCCCTATTTCTTCCTTGGCAGGAGACCTTTCTCTTTTCTCATCTCCCACGTACAGACATCACAGGCTCCCAGTTCCAGCTCCTTGCCTTCCAGTTATTAGCCAGCTGGAAGCATTTTCTGGGATCCAATTTCCCAGCAGAATGCCTGTATTTTCTCTGTACCTCACCTCAGAAATTGTCCCTTTGCCTTCTCCAGCTATCAAAGGTTTTGGTTGGTATCCTCACGATTCTTCTGCCTTTCATCCAGAGTTTGAGTGTCACCTTCCTCCTGTGTGCTCAGTGTGTCAGTGAGATGCACTGAGCAGCCCAGGAGCTCCTCCAGCCAAGTGTGACCACTCCTGGCTCCACAGGAAGGGTTTGAACAGCACGTGTCCCACATTCCTGCTTCACTTAGTTCCTAAATAGACCCACAGACACGTTGTGATGGTGTTAACATTTCAAAACTCTTTGTACCAACAATCACAGTGAGATGAATTAAGCAGATATTTTCAAAATTTCATGGAGCTCGTTTTACTTGAGCTGTCACACTTTTGGAATTCAAACTTTCAGCTTGCTGAACTCGGGTACCTTTTTTCTTTTCATACAGCAATATGGTCTTTCTGTCCCTGGATAGATGTCTTTCCTTCACCATCTTCCACTCTTGACCAGCATATGAGTAAAAATATACTGGATTAACAGTGAGACAGTCTATATTATTGTGCCCTCTATGGAAATATTAAATATGGAGACAAATCTAAGATCATAATTACACAGAAGCAATAGTGAAAGAAGCCGTGCCTGAACTGACTGCATTAATTAAACTTGACAAATAGTATTATCTAATTTGCTAATATTTTGAAACAAAAGTTTTCTGTCAGCCACTGCCAAACTCATAATCCAGAGGAAAACTGACCATTTAAAAACATCTGTGTTTTACACCTTTGTTAAGGGGAATACTGAAAACCTCATGCCCTGCAACTTGTTAACGTGATACCCTGGCATTACAGAGTGAAAATACTCTGACAGCTTTAATGTGTCCTTTTCCAGGGTAATAACTTGGTGCTTAAAAATTAATGTTTTTCTACGACATGATCCCTCAGCTCCTAACAGAAGATTTCAGCTCATTTTACAACACATGATGAAGCATCTTCCTTGTTATAATGTGACAATGGCACTACTGAGCACAACACTTTGAGCCTGAATGTGCCACTGCAGGGCAGAAAAAATCTGAAGAGGCAATTCCACCTAGAACTATGCAGCAAATGCATAAGGAAGAGGAAGAAGAATGATTAAAAATGCATTAGCACAGCCTGACAAACAAGGCCCTCGACAAAAGAACCCTTGGTCCTCGGGTAAAAGGGGAGCAGCAGAGATTATCTGAGTGAGACACAGCCAAAGAATCTGAGTGGGTCTAAGGAAGCCTCACGTTTTGAAATACTCGAGATGAAAATGGGCCTGCTCAGACCAAGTCAATTCTAAACAGTCTCACAGTAAAATCTATCACTTCTGAAAAGCTTTTTAAGTCTAGAAAAAAGCACTCTTCTCCTAATTACCCAGATCAAGTATTAAATTTGGCTTGTGGAATAACCAAAAATATGTCACGCATAACCCAGATATTTTCATTTCAAATAAATTAACATTCAACAAATGGGTTTAATTTCTCATGCCAGCTCATAAGACACCACTTCTCCAGCAACTTGTGTGTTTGGTCTCAGCTTCTGATCAGGAAAAACCCAACCACAAACACCAGCACTTAGTGGGATTTGGATTCAGCCCAGGTCAGACCCCTAACAATTCGTGTGCCTTCAGAGAGAAGCAGCTGCTTCGTATGGACTGACCTTGGCTTACAAAGAACCTTTAGAGACACTGCCCCAAGGAAAATGTAAGTAAAGCCACATCTGTATTTGACATTTTAAACCACCTCTTTTTTATCTCAGTTCTCCCATACACTATTTGCAAAAAATAAACACCACATTGAATCTCCTCTGCTAAGCAGCATTTTCTGTTTTGCAAAACTGCAGGAGGACCCATATGTGGCCTCAAAAAATGACTGGTCCCTTAACCTCTCTCCTTGTGATGGAGCATTCCAACCACCTGTACACTGGTTCCTATCACATTTGGAAGCAGCCTAAATACTGTTTCACAGCCTCCATTTAAGTCTCTGGACTTCCAGGAAAAAATACATTACTGAGTGCTGAACCAAGTTAACCAGATCTCCACAGTCTCAAAATAAAATTAAGAATTATTAAGATTCAAATTGGGAAAGACACATGCTTCAAAAACATAATCTGATGAGGCTCTATAAAGATCCAAAATACAATTTTTTTTAAAAACTCATATTTTACATCTGATTTGAGGTTTGCAAATTACCACATTAAGCTATCACTTGCTTTTGCACAGTGCACGGACCCTTCAGAACAGTAAAAAATACTTTCATAAACAAGGCTGGAACCAATCTAGTTTAAACAGAATGCAGTATTCTTTCAGCTTTTGTAAATCTGAAAATTTCCCCTTTCAGTAAATCAGCCCTGTGCTCAGGGCTGCTGTGAGTGCCCCCTCAGCACAGAGCAGCCCATCTGTGCAGATTGCCAGCCCAGTTCTCAGCAAGTTCTGCATTGTTTGCTTGTGTTTCCTGCAGAATTCCTTGCAGGAGGCAGGGAGATTCCAGGAGAGATGAACCACCAGGGTTCCCCTGGTTCTGCTGCAGTGGATGGATGCCCAGCACCCTGGCACATCTCACAGGATGCACAGCCAAACTGAGCAGGACATTCCTGAGGAACTCTCCATTACATCCCAGCCATTTATAACACTAACTCATTACAAGAAATAATTACCATAGCAACCACTGCACACCAGGCACTTGCTGGCACCAACAGTCAGCCTTCTGTGGGGAGGAAGCAGGAGGGAAACCAGTCAAAACACAAACTTCTCCAGATGTTTGGCACAGTCAGTCACAAATAGATTGTGTTTTATTTCCATCAAAAGACTATATCCTATATTAAGAATACTATTTCAAACAAGCAGTAAACATTTTAGAATTTGGAAATACAACATAGTACGTCAACATTTCACAAAGTATTGTACCAAAGCCCTTTGGTCCTTTTACATACAACAGCACTTTACATACTCTGACCCTTCTGATCTCCCTCAGAATGCCAAGCTGGGCTGCAGCTGAAGATGTGAAGACCTGGTTTATTTGGTTTTTTCCTTTTCCTCTCTGTGTCAGAACGCCCATGTAACTCCCATTTAAACCCAGACACTCAAAAGGCATTTAGTTGTGTTCAGTCCCAGCACCTCAGAGGACCCAATCACAAAAAACAGAACACAATTTCCCTTCCATAAAAATGGGAGTGGCACTGCCCTAAGTGCTTTATTGCAAACATAGTGGAGACTGTGACATCCTTAGATGCTCAAAGCAGTGGAACCACACAGCAGATGACAAAGATGATGCAGAACCAGGGCCAAGAGTGTCTTACAAAAGACAGACTGGGGGAGTTCAAATCCAGACAAGGCATCTTCCCCAGCATGAGAAACAGAGCAGAGATGTGCTGGGGCAGCTCAGTTGCCTTAAGCTACATCATCAGAGAAGCCTTTATGCTCCTACAAGACTCACTGAGAGCTTTTTTCATTATCTCCCAAAGCCAAAATCTGTTCCCACTGGTCAGGATTTCAAAGCCAGCAAGAACAGCAGTGCAAGACCAAACTCATACCTTGTGAGATATCTAATGTGTCCAAAGAGATCTAAACAACTTTAGTTAACCAGTCATGTTTCCATCTGTTGTTTTAATGCCACGTTATCACAGAACAGGGAACAAGACCTGGCACTTGTGATGGTGTTTGTCCTCTGCACACAGGAGTGGAACCCTTCAGCTCAAGCTTGTCCAGCCAGTTCAAACACATTCCTACACTTTGCAATTGTGGGGCTTAGCAAAATAACTCTGGAGTTTCTGACCTGGAAAAGTGTGTTTCATTGGGGAGTTTTACAATACCAATTACAGATTTCAAAGAGCAATAAGGCAAAAGGTTCTGCCCCCTTCTGAGCTCCACCCATTTGTTAAGCTTCCCCTTCCTTTCTACAGGAAAAAAAATCACCATTATTTTACTTTACAGGATTAAAAAAAGCAAGAAAGTGAGACCCTGGGGGCTGGGAGATTTGGACTTTAAAGCACTCTGTAATGAACTGTTTCATGGTAGTTAATAACTTCAATCGTGCTTCCTTTCCTCAATAAAAGTTTCCCTGTCTGTACTCTCCAAGTGATCCCAAATCGTTCTCTAATACAACGCCCAGAGGGTCAGAATGTGATCCAGCTCTGGAACATTGGCCTGAGCAAAGGGCAAAAATCCCTTAGTCTTCTGGCTGATTCTTTTCTGAATTCATTCCAGAATTACCACCACATTTTAACTCCAGTGCCATGAAGAACATGCTTGTACTCTCACTGTATTGCTCTTCAGTCATTAGCTTTCCATTTTATAGCTGGGTTTAAAGTTATTTTTCACAAATGCATTATTTTTAAAAAGCTTTGGATGAAAACTGGATCTTTCATGACTGTAACTGTTTTTATTTGGGAAAAATAAGCTTGGTTTGCACAGTATGAAGTGCAAGCTTTCAGGCATCCCTCACTATTAACAAATGATTAACACTGTGCATACTTAAATCAGGAGTTATCTGAGGGGTTCCTATTTTCAAAATAGTTTCTTTTAAACTGGTCTGCCTTCAGTCCTATTTTGAATACAACTTTTAGTTTATTATCCCAGTGGAATAAGTGCATCTCTTTGTCCACATTGAAAAGAAGCCATTTCCCTTCAAACACTGTAAAATATCTGTTCACATTGAAATAAACACTGAAACTTAGAGCAATATCTTCACCTCCACAACCCCTTCCTCCCTCCACATTTGCTTCTTGACAACTACTAACAATAAATGTAAAAGTAATCCTCGTTTTTATTTGAAGCTATCTCAGCTTTAAAAGAACCTTCCAAAAATGATTGAGGCTGTGATTTAAACCCACAGGTAACCCCTGAAATCTGCTTTGAATAGCAACAAATGCCTAACAAGATCTTGAGCGCTTGCAACGAGGAAATCTAATCTCTGAACTCCTAAAGGTCAAGATTTACTGCCTGGTAACATGGCTCAAGTGTAAATGCTCTGTAATGCTGCAGCAGGTGATTGCTTTGCTCTCTAGACAGTGTCAATTTTGCCCAAGTAGCAGCAGATGTGTCTAGCATTAAGCCAGAATGGTGTCAAGGGCCCTTCTTGAACAGAGCTGCTTCTCAGAGAAACTGGTCCTAAAGCCCTAGTCTATTAAGACCATACCCAAAAGACAGACATTTAAAACTTAAAGGATGCTGGAGAATCAAGGTGCTTTAGAGCTCTAATATTTCAGAGTCCGATATCCTGGGAGAAGAAATTCCCTTGTGATACAAATACATCCTCAAATCGCTCCAGCCTGCCTGTGCAGCTAAAGTTACACCAGGAAAGTATTTGGCTCGGAATATTCTTCATTCCAAACTTCTTGCTCCTGAGTTTCCTCAGTGAGGTGCTGCCATGGTGTCACAGTCAGTGTCACAGTGCTGGGGGTACTCCTGCATCCCCTGGCTCCCTTGCCCAGGCTGTTTATGCCCAGCACCCATGGCAGCTCTGAAATCCTACTCTAAATTTACTTATTTTAAAATCATTCATCATTGCTCTGACCTCTCCAAGCTGCAGAGACACAAAAACTAAAGATTCCATTGCATTAAATAGTACCTATTTTGTTAAGATGCATTTTAAGTCCAAGAATAAGAATATAGGGAAAGTTCATTCCATTTGCAAACAAAGAGCTGTAATCAGTCTGCAGGGGATCCAGTGCACTTTAGTTCTACTTTTGTATAAGGAGCAACACAAAATTATTTCAAAAGCAACAGTGGAAGTTCCTCACTAATTTTTCCATATCATACTCCAACACTTGGAGCTGCAGGCTGAACTCTTTCCCAGCCAAACCATTATCCCATTGTTGATAGCCCTTCCCACCCTGGTGCTGCTAGGCATAGAAATTTAAGATACCTTGTTGGCTTTTACATACCAGTTCTACCTGAGAATCAGTATTACCTGATTTATCAGTATTATGACTGATGTTTTTACAGAAACATTGTTTCTGCAAGTCTGAAGTTTGATTTCAGACTTCCCACGAGCAGAAAATAATCTCTCCTTCAAACTAACTTTCCATGGAGGGCCGAAGCAGCCTTTAGAAAAAGCTCTGCCAGACTCTGTTTATGTGCAAAGTCATACATGGGACATCTTCAAAAAATCAGTGTAAAATCCTAGTGCAATCAACAGAGTTTAAAATTAATTACACTGGCTGAGTTTCTGGCTTTAAATCACACGAGCAATTTCACAAGTGCTACCAGAGCAGGCATTCCTGCCAGACCTCACTGGGAGCTTGCTCACCTTTATCATCTGCAGTAATCCTTTTGAGGTCTTATTTATGGCTGCATGGAAAGCACGATGCCATCCAGCCCCACGCTGGGCAGGCTGCCATTAAGCACTGAATGGCAGCAAATGCAATTTAACTTCTCTGAACAGCATCATTTGGAATGGTCCCAGGAAAACCCAGCATCAAACTAATTTCTAGCTGCATCAGATATGTAAGTATTTACAGAGCTCTTTGTAAACATACTGCAATTAAAAACATTTAATAGAGAACAAACCCACTTTACCATATGGCAAGTCATCTTCAGTTAAGGCAGGAGAGCCTTAGTGTCTGACAAACAGGGCAAGGGAGACAGACTGTAAATTCCAAAGACTTGACAGAAAAGGGGCCCTCAAAATAGCTTATCTATGTTGGAATTATGATGATGACAGAAAAAGGAGCCCCAGGCTTCAAATCTTTGCCATGGGATACAAAGACACCTATAAAAATCCCTGTGTAGGACCAACAGATCTTACATGAAAAATAATTGCTTCAAACAGCAGGAAGTGTGAGGTGCAGCATTATCCCAGAATATCCCAGCCTGGTAGGGCTGTCAAGAACTGCATCAGGAGATTAATCTCCATCTACACAAGGCTTTCTCTCGAGTTAGAAATTCACATGCAAAGTCTGCACGAAGGGAAAAGGCTGACAGTGGAGTGGGAATACACCTGATTCCTGCAGCAAGACCCTTAGAGTCCTCCTTCAGGATACATTTGGTACAAGGTAATAAAAAGATGACTCAGAAGATTTAACCAAACTCTTGAAATTGCTCAGAAACACTGATTTTTCCATACAAAGTATAGATTTGATTTTTTTAAAGACAGAAATTTGATATGGCAGCTTGAAGAAAAGAAATATTCCTCTTCATTTGCTGCCAAGTTGTGTGCTGGAGTCCCGAGTTGTGTGCAAGCAACTGAGTGACCCCAGCTTTTCAAATCAGGTCTCATACAAGTTGAGAAGAGGTTTTCAGGGAGGAGATGGGATATTTATCATTCCCTGAAAACTGTTATTGAACAGCCACACCTAAAATGATGGAAATCCTAGGCCTCTGATTGCCACAGTGCAAAGCAGCTCGGGGAGCAGAAAAGTGCAGCTGCAGCAGCAGCTCCTCTCCCTCTGTGCCTCAGAGATCAAACATTGTTGCCCTGGAAGAGACCACCAGGAGCACCAGGGTTCAGCCACATTCCAGAACTCCCTGTGGCAGGAGCTCAGACCTTGGGAAGGCTCAAGCAGGGATGGCCAATGCTCTGCAGAAAGTAAAACTCACAGAGAGAAAAAGAACTGGAGCAGGAGGGTCTGAGCCAACAGTGGGAGAGCTGCCTCACTTCAGCCCCGTGTGGGCCTGCTCCATGGAATTTGGGAATGTGCAGGGAATTTGGGAATGTGCTCCATGGAATTTGGGAATGTGCAGGGAAGCACATCTGAACACACTGAGAGAGAAGCTTGGCACAGCCAAAAACACCCTCCAGAAGCCCAGCTTAGACCCTGCAGTGACCCTGGTGAGCAGAAGTACCTGCACAGAGCCCATTTTTTATGTAACTTTACAGGATGTCAGAGTTGTCAAATGGCTCAGAAACACCTGAGTAGTCTTCAGTGGATTAAATGCTTTCATAACAGGTTGAAGTTGAGTGACATTTTTAAGCTCCTAAGTGAACCAATATGCAAAACTAATGAGATCATAAATTTTTCCTCCAGTTAATGTACTAGGTGGAGGATGGAGAGCAGAGAGAGGCAGGAAGATGAGAAGCTGCCCAAACACATGAGGTTGATTAAACTAATTTAATCTGCAACAAAGAATAAGACCCACAGAAGCAGAGCCATTATTCACTGGGCTCTGTATCCCCACCGAGGCACAGCCTCCAGCTGCTCTGCCTGCCCAGAGCCCAGACCAGCACAGGCTTTTAAAGTTACAGCAACAAACTCAAACACAGGGCTGTTCAACAAGGAAACCACATCCTTTTTTCTTTTAAGGTTCAGTAACATAATGTGCTGCTGCTGCAACACAGTAACTGCAATTTTCTGTGCATCATCTTTGTAAAGTGTTGGACAAAGCCACAGGGACAGCCTGGCCGTGGCTGTCACTGCAGGGGTGGCTGACAGGTTCCACACTGTGCACCACCTGCATTGCTGCTCCTGCAACTGCAGCAAACACAGAGCACTGAGTGTCACTGCAAGAGGCAGCACAACTCATACCTGTCCTGTGTGCAGATATCACACACCAGCAGAGACAGGCAGATACAGAAACCACTCAGAGAGCAATGCCTCAGCTCCTGTTAGTTACACAACCACCTGTGCAGAGCAGGAGACCATCTCTGCCAAAACCCTTGCTGGTTTTAGTCCTTACAACTCCCATTTGAGATGAATGATTGGCACTCTCCAACCTAAGGTACACTTTTGATTATATATACATTCACACACCAACGTAGCAAAATTAAACCTATGTATATTAAATTGCTTATTATGAAAAAGCTTTTAAAAAGAATAGTATTTTATCATAGGAAAAAATTAGGTACTTGCAAACTAACTGCTTATTTAAAAATTGAAGTTCAGTAAGCCTAAACCTTGGCACATTTGTGAAAAGGCACCCACCACAATCCTGTCTTTTCCTGGGGCAGAAGAACCAAGCACTGCCAGATGGGGAATGGGCTGGCACTGCACAGGGTGAGCTGCAGCTGCTGCCAGACAGGCACATAGTGAATTCTCTACATTGTGGCTTAGCTTGGAAACTCAGCAGCCCTTGGAAACCCTGAGGGCCCAAGTTGGGACTTACTTTACTCATATAGGGGTTCCTCCCATCTCACCAGTCATGGAATAGAGTAAATCTTAAGCTTAAACACACCTTTTCCCTGACAACACCTACATTCTTACATTGTTCACCTGCAGATCCTCCCTTTGCCTTGAGCTGTGCACCACTGGCTATTAAGGATTGAAAGGAGAGCAGCCTATTTCTGTTACAGCCTTGGACTTGAATTATAGAAGTGTTATAACTCCCAGCATGTGACCACAACTGCAATGAGCTAGGCCTTAATTAAACAGAGGTTGGAGCTCATTGTTTAATTAAACAGATGTAAGTGCCTAATCATTCAACTATTCCAAGCATACACTGCATGTCATTTAATCTCCCCACCCACACAATGAAGGCACCGCTCGAAGACTTCACTGCAATCAAACTATTTCAAATAAGCCAGCCTATGGTTTCAACTCAAAAAAGGAATTTCTAATGACTGGGTAAACTTGTAAAAGAAGAGTGAATGTGAATTTACTGAGAGCCATTTCCAGTACAGTGTGTGAGACATGAGCATCTCTCTATGGTGCAGCACACCCACACCTCTGGATTTTTCTGATATACAGAGGCCACACTACAACACCAGGAATGCCTTTCAAACAGCACTCCTGCAACGTGCAGGACACTGCATAGATCCTTGTTGGGGCAAAGAGGAGAATTTTGCTCAGAGCACTTCCAGAAACCTGGGCTGTGTGTGCACATCAGGCAATGGCTCCATGACCTGTGAGAGGAACTGACCTGCAGTGCTACAGACTGAATTGTGTGCTCCAGGGGAGAGGCCTGAGCAGGGAAATGCTTTCCTGTAGGTCACTTTTGTGTAGCAGTCATTAGAATGCTGCTTTCTGGAGAATTTATTTGAAAGGAGTTTGGTGCATGGAGGGAAAAATCAAAATTGATACATTGGGCAGTCAGCTTTTTACCCAAACCTGACAGATCCAATTGTTTATGAGGAGAGCAGATTGACAGATTTCTCCAGATTCCTCAAGCCACCTGGCAAAACCAGGACAAATTCCAGAAGGGATCAAAAAACATGGCCAGGGAATCTGAATTATAATATTTAGCAGGGAAAGGAGCCTAAGACGTAGGCAGAGAAGCTGTAGGTACATTCCATGTTTGACAGGAGAGTCACCACAAAAGAACCCTCCTGGTTTTGTGTTCAACCACCTGTTTGTATCCCTCGTGCCAGTGGCTTCTGTCTATGGACCAGGTTTGACTGAAAATAGAAGTCACTGGCCTAGACCAGTAAAGCACAGGGAAAGTGAAAATATGAGGAAGGTGTTAGGGACTGGGTTGGTTTCATAAAACAAATCCATGCAGAGTTAAGAATGTACATCAGATTATTTTTATTGTTATCATTATTTCAAATGGCAGCTAATTTTTAATGATTTAAAAGTGAACAGTTAAATTAATTTCTGCAGTGTTGTTCAGAGGCCAGAAGAGACAGCAGCCTCACCACAGCAAGAACAAGAGGCAAGAGCAGAAGAACAAGAACTTCTCAGATGTGTTTTACCCAAAGGCTCTGTAAACACAGAGCTGCCTGTGCCCAGCACTGGCACCCTGACCTGAAGACTCAGGGACTTGCAGCCTGGAAGATTCCAAGTTTTAACAGTGAGATGAACATGGGGGCTGTTCACTGTTCCCTCCCAGGGGAGGCAGGATCAGACCTTCCCAAGGGAACAGGATTCACTGATTCACAGTATCAAGTGGCCTGACACAGCCTGGATGTCTGGACAATTTGTGAGCAGAGCAGGCAACGCCACCCCAGCAGAATGTGCAAGGATTGATCACTCCTGGCAGGAGGGAGTCCTTTACACTCCTATTGCCCAGAAAAGCAGCCAGGCTTTAGCCTTACAAATGTCTGAAAATTGTCTGAACTTTTACAGATACCCAGCCATGCAGCTGATTACTAAAAAAGCACAAGACACACTTGCAGTAATTACTTTCCTGAAACCACACATCAGTAAAATAAAAACATGGAAACTGTTACATGGGGGAGAATTTGAAAACAAATTGTTCTAGCTCAGCTTTTCTGTTCCTCAGTGGTAACAGGGTCACACTTGCTAGCATGAGTCTTTCCACGAGAGACCAAATAATTCTGGATAGGTTTCAAAGTGAATACTACAATGCAATCATAGAGGTTTTTTCCCCAATATATATTGCTTTCATAGGGAAAAAAAGTACCACGAGAGAATTATCCCGCAGAGATAAATTTGCAGTCTTTGTGTCGGGTATTTTTGCAGACTGCAAAACAAAAAGAAAAACAGAAATTTAAACTTCATACCAGCCCCTGCTAACAAACGAGGGTGAGCTGGCAGTAATGTTGCAGACTGACAGCATTCCTGTTGTTAAACTTGATGAGCAGCAGCAGCACCGAAGAACAGGAAAGCACCAGTGAACTTTCCACAAAGCCACTTTGCTTCCATAGATCTCCATCCATAACCTTTACTGGTCTCAGTAGGATCATTACATCCATTAGACTGTGGACTCAGCACTGCTTTAGCTCTTAAGTTAATACAACTGAGACTTTTTTTTTACTTTCCTATTGGGAAGTAGCATGTGCAATTTTAGTGATTTCTTAGATCATTCTATAAGTAAATCAAATATTCTTTCAAGCCTAGTTATCAAAATTGTGTCCTTTGATACTACATCCTCCATCAAACTGCAGTAATCCAGATCAACACATTTTAAACCTCCACCATCTCTTCTAATATCATTCTAGCAGATAGAGTAATTAAATTTGTACATTTTTTTTAAGTCCTACTCAATAAATCTGAATAAATTAACAACGCATTACTAAGGCTGCTACATTAAATTTGCATAGTGCATTTAATGAATATGCAACTGCAAGTGGAAAGGTCTGCTACTGTGAACCTTCCACATTAGCATAACTACTTCCAGCATGTTTCTTAAATAATGCACTCATTTGCACATCACTGACTTGGCTAATTCTGACTTCAGTCAGGGTAGCCTTGTAATTAAGACTCTTGCTTTAATTTTTAATGAAGTTTATGTTACATCAATCCTGACAGTAATGAGGGGACATGGAAACAAAAAGGCTGCTAATAATTAAATTCACAAAGCAGTTTGAGGGATAATAATTCCTGAGGAGAAATTACATGACTAATTATTAATTAAATATTCATACTATTGCAGGGCCATCTCCCTTAACTGCTCCTTCTTGTTGGTAATAATGCTGAGATGTGGATGCCTCCTGCAACCACTCTGATTTTAAGGTCTTTGGTTAATTTTAGTGCACCATTAATCAATATGACACAAAAAATAAAATCGCTTTAATTGGTATCACTTTATTGTTTCTAAATATTACTACAGTTGGTTTAGTTGTGTAGAATTAATCTAGTTAGTCGGTGCCCATTTTATGGCAACATAAATCCAGTTTATATCCATAAACTTCTAATGGCAGGACAACTTGACCTTTTTTTGTAACATTACTGTTTACAGATAATTACACCAACTCTTTAAAAGGTTGTTTAATAGCTTTGCATTCATCACAGTAAAATGAAAAACATGCATATTATTTAACTCCAGACTGTTCTAAGAAGGTCTCAAAGACCCTAATTTACCCCTGCTGAAAAGTAAGCAATATTAATTTGTGTATTTTTAAGAAATCTATGAGAGCTTTTCCTCAAATGCATACAAACAGATCGAAAGTGTTTGTGTATGGATCTCTTTTCATCTTTCACACATTTTGGATTACATACCTAACAAAATAACAGCTCTTCAATGACATCTCTCACAGACAGAAAGGTGCCATTGTGTGGCTTTTCTATCACCCAGGTCTTGAATTGATACTTTTCCAGTCTCTCATACACACCATAAATTCATGTAGAAATTAGTCTGATTAATCCTAATTTATGTCAGCATTTCTATCAGCCAGGATTCTGCTTACTGAAAGTGTCTTAATAAACCTTTAGGATTACATGTTTACTGAAAAAAGTCCAGTTTGTAAGAAAGTTTAGCAGGAGGAAACACATTCCTTAAATGAAGCTTATTAGCCACCAAACTCAGATGGACTGAATTTGTTTTAAAGTGTATGTTAGTGCTTTAAAGAGAGAGTATTTTGCATAGCATCAAATTGATTCTCAAATTATTAAAAAGACATAAAGCATATCCTTTTATCCTGAAGGGACATTTGGAAATTCTGAACCAGGGCAAACATTTCATTTTTCTAATAATTCAAACCAGTTGATTCATCAAAGTGAAACAAGTCCATCACCATACATGGGGCAATTCTTCCCTTTAGCAAGCACTTGTCACATTACTACAATCTGACAGGTTTGTAGGGCATTATTACTAGCTCTGATTTGTACCAATCTATCCCTTTTACTAAATCTTAAAAATCTTTTTAACTTTTCTTTCTTCCTCTACTCTCTTAAACTAACACCTGAAGGCAATTTAAATATACCAGTCCATAATGAAATAGCACTTTCATTCTCTCTAGAATTAAGATGTCATTATAAACCATCTGTTCCTGGTCCTGCTCTCTATTTCTTCCATCAAAGAAATAATTCCAGGCATGAAACACCTCACTGGAGCAACAATCACCTGAAACTGCTGGAGTGCTGCAATATGAGGGTGGGCCTGGCGTGCAGGGCAAATAACAATTGAAGAAACTTTCTCAGGTAATTTGGTGTCACTTCATGCAGCAGCTGAGGAGAATTCCTACTGGACCTTTCTCCCATTCCTTGTCCTTAGGAGCAGCACCATTTCATTGCCCCCTGTGCTCCTGAGAGGGCAATATTTGGTACACAGGACAAAAGGCCTCAGGTTGAAGTCCCATTTAAGGGCCAAAGCCACAGGGCTCACACTGAGGCATCTCAGTGGAATCCTGGGGATTCTGAGCTAGGATTTGATGGCAGCAGTCAGCACAACTGCAGCTGAGCTTCTCTGAACACCACCAGCAGTTTTGCAGCTTTACACACACGAGCTCTGTCTAAAATTTGATGTGATTTTGCTTTCACAAATCTAACACTCTTCTGCAACAGGATAACCACCCCATGGGAGGGAGAATCAAAGAGAAAAGGCAAACTCCATGGGTTGTGAGAAGAATGGTTTACTAAAATAGAATATAATAATCATAACCAAAATGAGGGCTAGAGAGAAACAAAACCCAAGAGAAAGAGGTGATGTACAGAAGAGGTGCTCACCACTCTGACTGACACCCAGCCTGCAGAGCAGCAATCAGCTCTGCCCAGTTTGTGTGGACATCCCTTCGGCCAGTTCAGGTCAGCTCTCCAGCTGGGCTCCCACCCAACACCCTGCACTCATGACTGGCAGAGCCTGAGGCACTGCAAAGTCCTTGGTTTTGTGTGGATATCACAGCAACAGCTAAAACATCACTGTGTTATCAACACTACTCCTGTCCTGAATCCAAAGCACAGCCCTGTACCAGCTGCTGAGAAGAAAATTCACTCTGGGTGAGCCAAAACCAGGACAAGAGTGAACTCTAAAACAGGCAGAAAATCACCCTTGAGAGCAGCTCCTGGTGTTGCAGTGACTGTTGGGTTGGGCTCTCTGCTTCTCTCCTGCACTGGTATCAATCCACACTTGGATGGCAAGAGAGTGAGCCTGTGAATCTCCTGCAAGGTGGGAAGGACTGAGAATGTTCTCAAGGTATAGAACTCTAAGTACTCTTACCAGATAAAAACCATGTAGACTAAATGGAAATAAGCCCACAGAACAACCAGATATAACACCAGAGCAAGCAAATCCCATTGGGGAAAACTGACACAACTGGGGTTCTGTCTGTCCCATAGAAGAGGTTTCTCACAGGAGGGAACTAAAAGCTTCTACTAAGGAAATTATTTTTTCCAACATCCATGATGATGGTAATAAGAAAAACTAGTCATGTACTTTGGCAGGAAAATTAAATATTAGCATTAGCATTGGAATATGTTGAGCATCTTAATTATCTAGGTTTAAGAGCAGTGTAGACAAAAATCAGTCAGGAATGACTTCTGTAGGGCTGATCCAGAATTAGGAGAGAAAACAATCCACGTGTCTTCTTTGGGCATCCCAGTCCTGATTCTAGAACGAGTTCAGTTTCATGCAAAAGCTGTGGTAATTTATGTGCCTGTGCACTGCACCTACAAATCCATCAGTACAACTAAATAATTACTAACAGAAACTTGAGGTCAGTTTTGGGGATTCAGAGGAATTACAGTGCTTAAATGAGGCCTTGAACTCCTAAAGAAGATAAAATTATAGGTGCAGAATAGAAGAATATAGATCCCTCCTATTAGACATGGTTTTTAAATGGAAAGACAGTCTCTTACCAGCTGGTTTTAGGCACAAACCTGTGTAGCTTTTAGGAAAAGTAGAAAATACAGAATCCTACAATAACTGAGAGCACAAGTGGAGTGTGAACACTATGAACTGCAGAGTGACAGAGTAGGATAATCACATATTGTATATCTGATGAGAGAAATGGCCACTTCAGCAATCAGCCCCTTCAAACACCACCCTCCCATGAAGTAATTCCACATAAAAGAATTTTTATATGTTCATTTTTCAGCAGCCACCATGTCAGATAAGCTGACATTCAGTCCTGACAATATTTCCTGGAGAAAAGTGCATCCTTGCAAGCCACCAACAGCTGCAGAATTCTGACCAAAGTGGGAGCAAGGGCTCCAAGTCAGGGAGCCTGAAGTGCCTGGCACAGGAAACCAACTGGAATCTGAGTGTCCCCAATACAAATTCTCAATTTTGGCAGTACCATAAAAAGCAGAAGAGGATGTGAAGGCACAACCATACTTGAAAATTTGTGCACATCTCTTCTAGGAATATACAGACTCAAAATTATCATCTGGACAAAACAGTCTAAAAAGTGAGACAGCATTTTAGCACATAGAATTCAATATGATTTCATAACTAATAGATTAGTGTGACCTACCCATTCCTAATGTGATGTATTCTGCAATGCCTAAATATTGCCTTGCTACCCTTGAAACTACACCTGCAAAAGTCTACACTCCACCAGACTGAGGATGGTTTAGGGTTTTAAGACACACAGGTGATTTTGGAGATACTTGGGCCATATCAATGCACATTGATTAGTCAGTGTCTAATCTACAGGAAGAACATGTCATTTACCTCCTAGAAAGAAAATGTTCAGGCAAAAATCCCTGTGCTGGTTTTCCTGCACTGTTCAGCAAAAGCTGAGTGCATTCAGTAGAGGTCCCGAGGCTTTAATAAACATTTGAGGTTAACACTGTTCTGCTTTAAGGTGGGAGCCAAGTGGGAGAATATTTCTAAGGTAAGCTGGGCAGCAGCACTGCCAGGCATCTCCTCCATCATATTTCCACTTTCCAGCATAAACAAGAGGCAAAGCAAAGTATTCTAACAATGCCAGAGAGCACCAGCCACGTCCCCAAATCCCAGCTGGACTGGTTTGGTCTGGAATACAGTTAGTTTTCTTCAAGCAGCTGTGCAGTGCTGTGCTTTGGGTTTGTCACCAGACAGTGCTGATATCACACAGATGTTGCAGCTACTGCTGAGCAGAGCTTGCACAGTGTCCAGGCTCTCTCATTTCTCTCTCTGCCCCTGCAGTGTGGGGGCTGGGGGTGGGCAGGAGGCTGGGAGGGGACACAGCCAGGCCAGGCTGAAGGGATGTCCCACACTGTACAGCACTCTCAGCAGCAAAGTTTGGCACAGGAGGAGGCAGGGGGACTGTCAGAGCAAAGCCACCTGTGTTCCCAAGTGACAGCTACAGGTGGGGACACCCTGCTCCCCTGCAAAGAGCTGAACACGAGCCTGCTGACAAAGCAGGGAATGGATCCTTTATGTTTCTTGCTTGGGCAGCTTTTGCTTGACCTGTTAAATTGTCTTTACCTCAACCCACAAATTCTCTCAGTTTTGTCCTTCCAACTGATTCTCCCATCCTACTGGAGATGCCAGGCTGCCTGCTGGGGCTCAGCCATGACACCAGGCAGCACAAATCTGAATTTTGGCCATGCACAGGCCTGCCTTCAGCC
>JAHLSL010000053.1:4585706-4612678 GCA_025920805.1 Petroica traversi | reverse complement strand
CCATGCACAAGCCTTCAGCCTGCTGGTGTCCATAGCTGGGCAGCACAGCTGGCTGACCAAGTTTGTCAGTCTGCATTTACAGAACCACAGTCCATCCCTCCATGCAAACTGCCAAGGCTTTTGACCCCCAAGACAGCAATTTCAGGTGCCACTGCCCATTCCTCCCATGTACAACATCAAATCCCAATCTTGCAGCAGTTCATGTTCTCACCCTACAGAACAGTGTGGAAAGCACAGTGTGTCCCAAACACTCTGCCAGAATTTGGGTCCTCAGCAATAATAAAATAACACTCTCAACAGTCTCTGCTCACTGCAGACTCCGATACTGTCTGATAATGATAATTCAGTTTCTGCTAATGACAAATTCCATGGTACTTGATTGTTAACATCTAATAGTTTAAACACATAATGACAACAAATGCAGATTTACTCACGCAGTGTCTTCCCATTGTTTAAAATCCACAATTTCAGTGAGCATTCCCAACACTGAATTTATTTCTCAAACTGGAACAAGAAAATGATCCCAGGATCAAGTGCTCTAAATGAGAGCTCTAAATCCACACAAGGAACTCATGGTTTCTAAGGGGACCCAGATTAGCAGAGGAACTGTTTGTAGCCTGAAAGATGCAGATACTATTTTATAAATATAGGTTGATTTTTACTTTTTCAATCAGCAAAGCAGAGTTTTCATCATGCTTTCTATGAACTCAATTTGAGTTTTGTTTTTTATAATTACAGCAACAACACAATTATGGGAATTTCATTTACCCTTCAACACCATGAACTACTCAGATGAGAACTTTGTATTGCATAATACATGATGCCCTGCCTTACATGTGATATGCTTTACAAAAATCTTAGGCTAATTGTGAAAGACTACTGTTACAAAATATTCTCATCACTGGCGTGTTTAATTGAGCTCCTGAGAGGCAGTATCAGTAAGACTTAGGGATAAATAACTGGTAGTCCCATTGGTCTCACCAAGAATCCATTGATGTTTCATAAATCCTAGTCAGTACAAATCTAATTGAGTTACCATGCTGAATTAGCTTACATCTAAATGGCATTCATGTCTACAAATGGAATAATTAGAGGCTAGAAAATGGGATATATGAAGTGCTATCCCAAGTGACAACAGCAAGACATTTGTATTCATTCAATCACTGCTTTAAAAAAAGCAGATGCAATACTTGATTTGGGGCTGATGACGAGACTGTTATTGAGTCTAGCAATGATCTTAGACAGAGAATGTTAACTGCTTCTTCACAGCCATCTATTTATATTTATTCTAAGAGATTCTTCACTTTGATTCTTTCAGGTTTTGCTTTAGGATACAGAGTCATTACACGACTACCATGAATACATACTCCCTATTTTATATCTAGGGTAATGAAATCAGCTCCACTCATTAGTGCTCTGCTTTCCACCACTAGAACTCTAAGATGAATAGAAAATAAATCAATAAATAACAGGGCTTCAAACAGAACTTTCAAAGCTACTAATATATTTAGCCTCAGTACTGAAGGAGTCCTTTTTAGACAGAATAAAGCAAACATGACTTAATTTTGTCACCTTGCTCAGCCACTTTGTTCAGTGCACTAAATTAAACAAGATAGTGCTACACTCCCACTGGAGTCCAGTGTCACCCTGCCAGTGATACCTGCATTTCACACTGACATTTTTCACATGCCACTGGTTGGCTGGTTCAGCCTTAGTTAAATACCATCTGGTTTTTCCAGGACAAATATAAAACATTGCTATCTCAAACTGTATATAAAACCTATTAAATTAGGATGAATCTTTGCAATGCTGGATAACAGATTCCTTTAATTCAGAAAGTAGTCTAATTTGCATGCATATTTTATTTATTACACCAATTAACTTTTGCAAATAGTTTGCAATGAGGTCCCTATGACCTAATAATTCACAATTACTCCTGGGATATCCTGCCCACTTTAGCACGTTTTGAATAATATTGCTATCTCCTTGAGAAAAATAATGCATTTTTTACATGATGAATGTATTAAGAGTGCACACACCTCTTTCTTAACCAATTTTACTCTAGCCAGGGTTACTGGAGCTACTTCATAGACCTTTGTGGTGTTGGTTAATGAATGCTTTCCTTCAGCTCCCTCTATTTTCACATACTTGTCTCCTAAGCTCTTGTGGAAATCCCACAGATATACAGCCTAGATGAGCACTCCAGGAGGTAACACAATATAAATGAATAATATCCTTTTGAAGCTGCCAGAAAGATTCTCCTCCTGCTCCAGCATTAAATAACGGAGAAGAGTTGAAAATGGACATTGTGGGGCAAACTTATTGCAGTCTAACCTTCCCAAGGCTGGCAAACTCACTTCAGATTGATACTGTGGAATTTAACTTCTGAAAAACTGCATCAGAAAATAAAAATCTGAAAGCCACTTGAATCTATTCAAATAAGGACAAGTTACACTGAGTTAAGTTTATAAAAACAAACTACAATTTACATTGCTTTGCTTTGGGGAGCTTTAGAAGGAGTTTTAAATGAGCACAGAGTATGAGAAAGTGCTTTATTTTGGTACAGAGTTCAAGCAAGCATTGGCATTTCCTTGTACTTTGCACATATGGCTCCTTCCCCTAAAGCATTCAGCCAGTAATCTGCATTTATATATTGTAATTGCATTACAAATAAACAAAACTCCTCTTTCTTATAAAGAAAATATGCAGCTTGCAAAGGCAGTTATGGAAGATTACATATTTGCTAAAAAATAAGAAAAAAAATTCAGGCTTATTGTGACTTTCACATACGAACTGGAATATCTGACTGCTTTTGGAGAAGGTGTAGAAATCTGCTCAAGAAGTGAGTACCCTGCAACAGAATGTAATTCTCTTTTTAAACAGTCTATACAAAGTGATATGGATCATCCTGGTGTCCCTACACCTTTCTCATAGAAAGCTTTCTTGAACACAGTCAGATAAACTCTAAATCTGATGTGTCCCAGTGAGAACCCCACCTTCCCATGTCCTTTCAGTACTTGTGCTGCCAGGTGCTTTCCAGCCCTTGAGAGGAGCAGAATTCCCCGTGGGCAGCAGTGGGAGCTGGAGCTGCCTGCCCCCTGCCCAGGTTTGGCTGAGGCTGAGGGAGCCTCCCTGGAGATTCCCTTGGCTTTGCTTTCATGGGACAGCTCAGAGGACAAGAAAATCAAGGAGTGAGTTCCACATTTTGCTCTATAGAAATTTGGTTTTGAACAAGTGGGACCTGTGTTCATGTGCATGAGAAAATGATCCAAACCTGCAAAAATATACAGAATAAAAGCCTCTTCTGCAGCATAACTCTCAGCTGTCTGGATTCACTGGGGCAATGAGGGCTGGAACTGAACCCCTCCCTGGATGAGGGATGTAATGAAAGACCCTACAAAACAAGCTTAGAACAAAGCATGTTTACAGTAGTCATAAGTGTAATAGGCAATAACCACAAACTACATAATATTCCAGCTCTTTGAGGTCTTCCTATTTTAATTCTGTGCAATTTCATTAACCCCCTTGCAAGGAGATGTGCTTGAAGGAACTCTCTAATATAGGTCATTTTTAGTAGACATTTATATTCCGTTGTTAATTGGCGAAGCGAGGAGGAATGAAATAGCCTGGGAAGTATCCTACAGGGAACAGCTTGCATTGGCAAATAAAATGAGCGAGTCATCTTGCAGATCTGTTTTGTTTTTAAAAAATCCTTCTACAGCACCACATTTCCAAGCATGAGCACGAAATGCAACAAATTAGGATTAGTCCAAACCATTTTGTGCTGTACCAACAGTTCAGTGATGTGCAGGGCAAGAGAAGCAAATCCCCATTTCTTCTGAGCACCAAGCCGACAGCTGGAGATGGCAAACATGGGGTAAATCATCAACCCCAAAAATGCTGTGGCCACCACGTGAAGCCAGAATGGGACACCTGGTTTTGTGGGGATGGAGGGAGACTTGGTTGGACTACATTTCCCATCATGCACAGGGCAGGAATATGATTGACACTTTTAGTAACTTCATTTTTATAAAAACAGACTTGTGACTCAGCTACAAGAAAAAAATACCGTGTGAAATTGCTTGGTGTTATTTAAAAGGACACAGACTAAATGATTGTTTATCAGTATACAAAATACTGAGTGAAATTTTCCCACAGGAGTAGCAGCCTGAATAGTATTAACAGTGCTTTAAACTGTAATGAATTCCCAGTCTAATTCACTATGAGGTTTCAATTTATACCACATTTAGAGTACTCCAGGTTCAAGTAATCACTGCAGTAATTAGCTTACTTCCAGTCCTCCAAAATAAACCCACTAATTTTTGCAATCAGCCTTCATTTGGTTAATCACCAGTTTAATTGATTTAATTAGTTTGATCTGCAAAATTAGTCAAGTGTAAATACTGTTTTGTAAACAGAGTTTAGCTCCAAGCTGTAATATAGGGAATTCTAATTCGAAGCTAGACTTAATAATAAAAACCAACACACACATGATTTTTGTTGCAGTATCCAGCAGTTTTAAGTCTGCAAGACACAGATTTACACTTTTATTCGATAATGTGATTTTATATTAGTGATAAAACTGAGGACACTGTCTCTTAGAATTTTATTCCTGACTAATGATTTTTACACTCTTGGCTATTGGCACTAGGACAGTGTTCTTACTTTCTCTGGGTTAAGAGAAAGTATTTTTCCTTTTCATCTTTGTTTTTGGATTCAAAAGGTGAAAAAAGGCATTTATTAATAAGATAAACCCAAGGAAAAATTATATCTAAGGAGAGCTGCAGTTACTCCTAAACAAACATTATTTCCAGACATTTGAGAAGGCACAAGAGGAAAAGAATCCACCCAAGCTGCCAACATCCCAGGCAGAGGGAACGTTTAAACAAAAACAACCCCCTGAAATTAGAGTTGAACACAATTTGAAACGGCTCTGGAATGGAAGCTTTGGCACTCTGGCACAGCTCTGTCAGCTGCTGGTGCTGACCATCCCAGAAGGAGAGTTGATCCCTCTGAAAACGCTGTTTCTGCAGATCCCCAAATCCCCCATAAAGCCCTTTAAGGCCACCCCAGAGGACTCAGAGCATTTGGCCAAACCAAGGTGAGGTGCTCAGGCCAGGCAGGCTGAACAGCTCCAGGAGGTGACAAATGCTGTCACACTGCACACTCCTATTGATAAACCAGGCTCGATGGGCAACACATCAAAAAGTTCTCAGACTATTTTTACCTTTAAAAAAGTATTTATATTTTCATTTGTTTTGATTTTCCTCTTTTTTTTTTGTACCAAGCTTTACCACATCTCTCAGCTCAACCTCGTGCCCAGACATAAAAGTATGAAGGCAACTTCTTTTCCTCCCATTTCCCTCACCCCCTTTTCCCAGCTGAAGTCTTTCAAAATGTTTTGAAATGGACAAAATTTAACTGTTATCCTCAAACACTTCAGGATTTTCTTCACTGGCTGATAATTTATCTCCTGACAGTACTCAATTTTCCTAATTGCAGAGATATTACACTTTCAAAGAAGAAAAAGGAAAGAGAGAAGGAAAAAAAAACCTACAAAAAACCCAACTACTATTTTTTTCAGTTCCCTTCACTGTATGAAATGGAAGACACTTAAGATATATTGAAGGAAAAAATCCAACAGTGAAAACAAACTTCTGTTCATTGCAATTTGAATTTCTCGCTCACAAAACGCCTGCGACTTCACATTAAATATTTTCTTCAAAGTATTTAATTTTTTGTTTCTTTGATGAGCTGCTTGGGGGGAAAAAAAACCCCAGCAACAACAAATCCAAGAGGAACTCACTGGAGCCCTTTAGAAAAGCATTCATCAGCTCTGGCCAGGAGCAGAAAGCAGCCGAGAAGCTGCAGGGCTTGCACCACGGCTGAACTCAGTGCCAGCTTCATTCCTCTCACCACATCACTGCCCAGCCCACCACGAAAAGGCACTGAAAACCCACAAGGTCCAAACTGAAATCCAACTGTGAATCCCATTTTGTACATGTAGTGTGGTTACACTAAGGAAGGGATTCACCTAAACCAAGCCCCAGATGGTTTTACCCTCACGATTTGCATTGATCTCTTATTTGTCAGTTCTAATTATCACTCAAACTGACTGAATTCGGGCAGCCACTCTGCAGGACACCTATTCCTGCACGTGATCAGAGGCAGAGCCCTGCACAAAGCAGAGGTTCCCCGTGCCCTCCAGTGATGGGGCTCCTCATGGAACTCCAACCCTGCCAGCCCCATCTCCTGAGCACACCCAGCCTGTGGGAGCCCCTCAGCCCCTCTGCAGGATTTCATGTGAATGAGCAGCGTTTGCTGCACGAGAACAGAACCTCTCATCACCGAGCCTGTGAAGAACAGCACCCAATGGGATGGATTACAATATTTTAGCATGTTCCTGTCATTTGGTGTTTCCACCACAGTGTACAAAGTGCACATTGGGTACTCATTACACCACACTGGAGAGAGCAGGGATCCTGTAAATCTGCATTAAACTGGGGCTGCAATTTCTGTGTCTGAGCTGAGGCACAAACTCCTGTCCTTGAGAGCAGGAGTTGGGGCACATTCCTGGCACGCTGCCACTGCCAGTGAATTATGTCCTTTTTACAGATGTTCCTTACACTGTTGGGAACAAATTGCTCATCCACATGCACAAAGACACACCTAGATAGACATAACAGGAAAGAAAAGGTATGTCTATATATTCAGTGAAAAATGAGTTTAAACAAAGTCACTTTGGAGAATGCTAGGTGTGAAAAGGTCCTATTTTCTTAAACACAAGTCAGAGGTAAAAACCACACAAATTTCACAGGTGAGTGTAGAAAAGTGTCACTGGGTTAACCAAATGCAAAGCAGAATGGAAGCTTATTAGCTTTGTTGACATAGATAAACAACCCATTAACTGGTTTTACAAATAAACTCCAATTTGTCCCTTTGCTGAAAGGGCTGTCATAAGCCTATGAACACTGGGAGATTTCCAGGGTTTCTGAAGCCAATGCCTTCTGAAAATAAAGAATATTTCCTTTTTTTTTTTGAGAAGTGAAAGGTGTCCCCAGATTGTTCAGATGTGGAAAGAGCTTTTTGATGAATGAACTGGACAAGAACACTGTGAATGCACAACGATCTGACATCAAAGAACCCTGCAGGTAGGACAGCTCATTGCCTTATGAGACTTTTATAAAGATTTTAGCTTTTGCATACATAAAAAGAACACTTCTGGAAGTTTCGAGGATGAGAATCTATTTAATTTCAGAGTCCTGCCTCCACAATCACCAGGGCTGGATCTCTGCCTCAGCACTTTGGGACAATGTCCATCTCCACAATTCTGTCAAAGCTGCCAGAATATCTGAGATGTTTAGACCAGATTCCTGTTCTTAGTTTTACACTTTCTATGGAAAGACCCTGCCTATGCCTGGAGGGGTGTGGATGCCACAATAAACACTGCAAGTGCAAAGCCCTGTCATCAATATTCTTTAAAAAATCAGTTCAGTAGAACAAACTTAATATTGGCTGAATAACAGGCACTATGTAGAGATAAAGTTGTTGCTTTAGTATTTAGAAACCCTAAGAGCCTTTGTCACTGAATTTTATCACCAAATTTGGGTTCCAAAATCCTATCTACCCTGACCACATTGACCATATTTTAACTAAACTGCAATTTACTTTATTTTATTTGTATAGCAAGTCCTTTTAGATTTGCTCTCACAAGAGCAAGAAATTAAGGGATTGAAATACATTCAGTGTTCTTATTTATATGTGTTATTCATGTTTTGCAGCAACTGATGGGTTTTCTAATTTATAAGATTTCTTAGGCAATCAAGAGTAACTCTGAAAGTGCAGTGAATGGATAATGAGCACATTGCTGTATTTGATTTAATGCGTTTGGCCAGGGTGAATCTATTTGTGTTTGTTTCCTCCAACCATATATTAGTAAAGTTTCATTAAAATGAAAAAGGATCATACATTCTCCTGCAAAGCATCCTGCATATTCTTCAACAGCTTTCAGGCCAGTTAATTTCCTGTTTTGAAGGAGCAAACAAGCCTCCACTGAAGCTTTAAAACTTATTTGAATTTTACCATTTACATCAACTTATGTTACTGATCATGAACACTAGAACTGATTAAGACTGGTCCATAAATATAACACTTAAAAAGGAAAAACAGAGCTGCACACAGTAAGCAATTCTTGTCAGAACAAAGATTTCCCCTCATCACTCCAACACTGGTTACCCTTTTCCTCCCTTTCCTTGTGGTCTGTGGCCTGTAATCAGAGAAATGAGAGCACAGTGCAGAAAGCACACAGCATTACAGGCCACATGCAGCAAGGGCTAAAACAGGGACTTGCCAAACATTCCAGGAGCTCTCAGTATCCCTGGCTGCAGCTTTAGGGACTCTCAGCACATCACAGTCCCAGCCAACTGCTCAATGACCAGCCAGGCACAGCCTCAGCTTCAGATACACCCCTGAGTTTCAGTCTCTGTTCCAAAACGAAGTTACTCACCCTCTGCCTCCGATCAAAAGTTCTCACAAACGAAACGTTCCTTGGCCATCCACGAACCATTCCCTTGTAGTGTTTAGTGTTTCCCTGCCCCTGGCAGGCAGGCTCTGGCTCCAAGCGGGGCTGCCTCACTCCTGCTGGCAGCGCTCGGCTCGGGGCTGCCCCCGGACCCCCACCTGCCCTGCAGACCTGGGTGTGGCCCCCGTAGGTGTGGCCCATAAAAGCGATCACACATTGGTCCCCCAGGTGTGTCCCCTCAGGTGTGTCCCCTCAGGTGTGTCCCCCTAGGTGTGTCCCCAGGTGTGTCCCCCAGGTGTGTCCCCCAGGTGAGCCCCATAAAAGCGATCACACATTGGTCCCCCAGGTGTGTCCCATAAAAGCGATCACACATTGGTACCCTCTCTTTGCCCTTGTCACCGTCCCTAAACAGAGACTGCTCCGGGTCTTTGTGCTGCTTAAGTGGATGACTTCAGGGTACACGAAAGCTTTAGAAAAATAACTCAAATGGGTGGCAAGAATAGAGGGAAAAGACTTTTCTAAACATCCTGGAATTTGTTTTGAATGCTGATTAAGATGCTAATTACCTTCTGAATGCCTGTGAGGTCACATCCCCGCAGTAATTTTCACAAATGCTGTCAATGACTTGCAAATGCAATCGGCAGCCCCTTGAGCACCCTGAGCATCAGGTGCCGTTATCTTTGAGACACCAACAACACAGCAGGAACCTACTCAGAACTTCTCCATGGCACAGAAACAGGTTTTTAAACTCGTGAAAATCACTGCAGTTTTTGTAATCTATAGTATCCCTTTAGTGATGCCTTATTGTCCTGATTGATTCCTCTAAATTATACATCATCTTCCACGGATCTATTTCTGCAGCTCTAGGATTGATAATTTGCCCTGGAGTAGGGGGCTATAACAGCCAAAATTAACAAAGAATCGCTTCTGAGGATACTGGGTGATACTTTGTGTTTCAGGCTTCAGCAGGAACACACTGGTTTTAATGCTGAATATATTCCTGAGCCTCTCCCCTCAGGACTTTTTAGGTAGGTGATATCACATGAATGCTGTCATATTCAAATAGAAGTCATTTCACTGAAACCAATAAACCACAAGGAGTAAACATTGATATTTTTGAAATTATTAATGGAATTGAAAATTGCAAGAGTCAGACAGACACTTGTAGGAATAATGTAATCCTGTCTTAGGTTCCAATGTAAAACGTACCCAAAAGGTCTGTATTCTATCACATCTTCATAAACTGTTACAATCAGGAGGGGCAGCGTTCCTCATTCCCCTCACCACTCTCCCCTGGTAACTCCAGGGCTGTCCCCTGTTCATGGGCAGCTGTTAAACCTGGTGGGACAGAGTTCTTCATCTCTCCCTGACCCATCCTCCCTCCAGGGGGACATTTCTGTTAATGGCCACTGAGTCCCACTGCATGACATAAAATTCCATCATCCCATTGTGAGATGCTCTGCCCGGGGAGGAACCAACATTCCTGCCTGGATGTAATCTGAGATTTGGAACTCCACAGGCAGCCTTTTCCACTGGATTCCCTCAGAAGAACAGACCCTTCTCCACCACCACTGGACTTTCAGAGGAGAACTACACCATTGTATGGGATCATTGCTTCAACAGAACCACACAGATCCTGAGGTCTGCAGCCACCACTTAACCCACGGCTACCAACACCTGACCAACAGGGTGTCAGTCTGTATTCTGACTCTGCCAGTGGGGTTGTTTTATATTATTGCATTCCTTTTAATTTCCTTATTTAATTGTAATTCTGACTTGGAGTCTCACACGGGTTTGCTTTCAAGCTACCACAAATCCCAATTAACAGCAACAGGTTTATGTAACTATATCTGAAGATAGCAAATGTCACTCATGAAGAAAAACATTGACAGAGTAGAATTTTTAAAGTAATGAGAATAAAATTAAGATATAAAAGTTGCCTGGAGGCTGGCACTTCCTCTATTTCCCCACCTCCTGATTGCACCATACAATGCAAGTCAGCTGAGCAGAGACAGAGTTAATAAATTCCCTTCATGCAGTTCTGTGCTTTCATATGACATTTATTTAGCTAGAATCTACCAGCCTTAAGAAATTATGCTTCCATAAACATAACCCAGCGACTTTCTTGAAGCATGTCAGCATTTTAAGGCATAGCCACACCTCTAAGGCTGGGTTGAAAATACAGATTTGGAAAACATTGACCTGTTTTCAGAAGGAGCAGCCTAACCTTCCACACACTATAAATAGCATTGTGTGCATGTGTGTGCACACAGACTCACAGCACACTGGTGACATGTGACAGAAGCTGCTGAGACATTTCATGGGCTTTGATCCTTCCCATCAATCTCCCATCTTCCTGCAACAGAGTCCCAGGACAATTTGGCAGATGCTCTCACCCACTTCCCCCACGAGCTGCAGCTTTAGACCCCTGCCAACCCTGCTGAGGTGAGAGTGGGCACAGATACAAAAAGTGCCACTGAATTGATCCCAGATCTCTGCTGCCAGCCCTGCTCCATTTGAATCTTCCCCTGGCTGGAGGCTCTCCTGATCCTGCTGCTGCCTCATCTCCAGGACCCTTTCTGCTCACTGAAGCCTTCACAGTCTCTGGCAAGTTTTGCCCACCCTAAACTCCAGCTTTGTGATCTCTCCAGTGAAGCAGCAATGTCCAATAAATATGTTTTACAAACACTGCTGTTCATTTGATGCTGAGGTACCACAACCACTTGTAACGCTAAACTCCAGTCAACCTTTCTAATGCCTTTTCTTTTTTTTTCCTGGCAGCATTGCACATCCTTGTGTAGCTACTGTGAATATTCAAATACTGTAATTGGAAATGATTTACTTTGTTTTGAATTAACTAAAATTCCATTGTTAAGCACAAATACTGCTTCACTAAATCATCAAGCTTTTAATAGGTCCACACGAGCAGGTTACTGAGCGTGTTAGGATTTATAATGCTCATGGGGAGCTGACCACTGTATTATGCTTCCTGCTGCTAGGTAATATGCATGACACATTTCTGGACACTAATTCATTTATTTAATAGTAACAGTATGCAAAAACAGAGTTCAAAATGAGGCTGACAAAGAAGGTATAAAAGTTTTATTAATCCATAGCTAATCAAAGGCCAGAGGAAAGCATATAATGGTGGCATTTACAGACCATATCGAATGTGAATAAATTAAATTTTTGTTTCCTAAAATCTTACTAATAGGATGTATTCGGCTTGAAACATTTATACTTTTAATTACAGTGGCAGCCAATTTAGAGTAGGTGTCTGGTTGTACTGCACTTAAAACTTTGCATCAAGGATCTCCACAAATCCCCTCATCAGCTATTCTTGGAATCCGATTTGTTACTGTGTGCACTGTGGCCATGCTCAGAAATAATAACATTATTTACTTTCTCATTTAATTACACAGTGACAGATTGCTTGTAGGGGGAAAGGTCACTGAGGGAAAGTATTGTCTTCCTGTGAGAGAAATCCCCCTGAAAGACTCAGCATCATGTACGTGCAATAGAACTTTGCAGGTCTACCCTTCATGTGTTTGTATACAGGAATAAATCTATAGAACTATTCCTATGGAAATGGTCATTGCTTCAGGCAAAAGTCTTTACAGGATCATAACCTCATTTCCAACAAGTTATCAAACACTCAGGTCACACTGCAGATTTTGTTTGAAAAATATCTAATGGTCAGTTACTAATAAACATAAATAATAGATGACTCACAAATAAAAAGAAAGTAAAAAGGAATAGAAAAATGAATAGAAAAATGAGATATAGTAATTTGATCTGTGTTTTGAAATATCCTTAAAATTTTAATTCCTTTGAACCAAACCTTTCAGAAAGCAATCCAAGGAGACAATGATCTGATTAAGAAATGAGGGGGAGCACAATGCTGGAATAGTATATTTTAGATTTCAGGACGAATTTTGATAACATTGTCATTGTTTCCTGGTCTACCCCACCATTTGGAGCTGGGAAAATAAGACATTTTGCTGGAAATATGAAATTATCCTCTTTAGTTTACTTCAGAATACACATGAAATTTGTAGTTCCATGCCAGTGATGAGCCCTCAGCTAGCCAAGACCTCTGGCATTTCCCAAAAAATACAGCAATTCTGTGCAAATGGAGGTGGTGTCAGTGAGGGCACATCCCTCAGTGCTCTGCTCAATCAGAGTGAGTTTCTGCAGCACACACAGAACCTTCTGCAGAGCTGGAAGCAGAACTCACTGCCTATTGACTGCCAGCTCAATATTTTAACTCTCCTGTAATAATGATCTAAAGCTTTCCCTGAGAAATCAAACTCTGCAGAATTGTGGCATTTACTCTCATTGTGCCCTCAGACTTTAGTGTCTAATAAGGATCACTTTGTAAAAATCTTAAGTCTCTTCTTAACTGGGCAGTGCCTGCTGCCAACTGAAGTTCTGCCTTTATTTCTTACCTGATTTCTTCTTTAAAATAAATTAATCATTGTTTGTGCCACCAAATAAGCACAAGTCCCTTGATAAAAACTGAAGGCTAGAAGAGGTAATTTTCAGTTTAAATTTTGGAGGCAGAGTAAAACTGGATGAAGGGAGCAGTCTTAGCATTCACAATTTAAACACTGTTGACTTGCACTGAGAGCACAAGGCTGTGACTGAGCAGCAGCAGTTGCTGCAGGCAGTGCCAGGGAAAGCTCAGCAGAATTCACCATGGATTTGTCCAACATCCACATGCAGTGAATGTTTGAGAGATCAAGTTATCCCTGCCTTAAATCCCCAATCATGTTAGCATGCACTTCATAAACCAACTGGACAAGCAGACAACATGGAAAACCTAAAGGTTAAGTACACATTATTGACCTCAAGGACGCCGTGTTCTACAGATCATTAAATATGTTGTGCTCCTCTCTTTCAGCCAGCCACACTGGGAAGTGCCCTGGGAACATTATTTAGTGCTTACATGTTCTACCTACATTTGTGTGACACAAAATCAATACCTTTCCCCTACCCTCACTTGCTTAGATTATTCTCAGCTATTTGCTGCTCTTTAAACCACAATGACTCCAATCCTGTGCACACCCCTGTATGTGGCCATTCCTACATTTTAATGGCAAATAGGCCCAGATTGGGAGCTCCCCTTCCCTACACTGGGTACAGCCTTCTGAACACACCGAGCAGAACACAAGACATTCCTTTGCTCAGCTCCAGCTGCAGTGAACCCTGCTAGGTGTCAGGTATAATTCTGTATTTCCAAATGAAAATTGTCTCTTATGGCTACTGACAGATTCCTGCACTCAGTTGGTGTTAGAGTGCCAGCAGATAAACTGCCCCAGAACTGTGCAACTGCATTGCTCTGCAACATACAACTCAATTACTCTATATCTGTTATTATGTAGTAAAATCAGTGTCTGTACTTGATCTCCTATCATTCAGTATCACATACCAGGAATAACCACTGGAAACTGAGTACAGTTCCCTAATTATGAATATTACACTTTAAATGCACTTAAATGCATGAAACAGAGAATTTGTAAAATATTGGTGAGGGCCAGAGACTGAGTTGATGTGCCAAGTCTGTGAACACACAAACCAGAGGTGTGTCCCTAAAGAGTTCTCTCCTTTTCTTTTCTAAGGGACTGCTCACCTCACAGAGTAAGGCCCCCCACTCAGATTCTGTGGGTGCTTTTCTAAGGCTTGTGAGAGCACATCCAGAATCCTAAGATTTCCTTCTCTATGGGTATCACTGGTAACAGAAGCTTCAATCATGAAAATGCCATTTCACTGAATCTGTATTTCTCATAGCAGTCATTAACTTTCAAAAGTGCACAGTGTCACACTGGCAAGAAAATGCAGCCCTCCCTAAGGATTTGGCATCTGGGTGGAGACATGACAAATGACAAAAGACAAAACAGACAGAGGAAGTGAAGTGCAAAATGCAAGATATAAATACAAGATTTTCAGTTACCTTAAAGGCATGATGTTTATCTGGCTTTCACATACATTTCTGCTGTTGTTTCTGCCTAGATAAGCATGGTGAGGAGCTGTGACCTTTGATGCCACATCAGTCGATCTGTGGATATTATACCTAAGTACATAATACTTGTACTCACCTATGTACACATTTATATATAAACTAGTGCATAAAATGATGTTTCCCGAGAATCTGGTAAATGACTTTTCTATCCAGATTGCTCAACACTTTCCGTTTTAGAGGGCATTTGTGACCTCACTTTTGCAAAGTTCTCACACCTCCATTGTGTGCAGAAGGCCTTTGATAAGCAGCCCTGCAGGTGGTGAAGTGCCCTTCCTTTGTCTCCTGAAATCCCATTCAGTTTTGGCAGAGAGATAAAGTGGAGCATCACGGTTTCCCCTTCCTCGCTGCCCCTGCAAAGACACTTTGGCAGCTTGGCCGAGCTGCTGGAACTCCCAGCAAGGGCTTTCTGTCACCAGCAGAGGAGCTGCTGAGGGGATGCTGCACTGGATGTACCCTGGCCCACACAGCAGGCAGAAAACACCACTCCCTTCTCAACTCGGGAACTCCTGGCATCTACTGATGCTGAAGATAAAGGCAGCAGGACCTTCAGCTTCTTTGGGGACCGAGAGAAAGATAAGCAGAGAAACTCCTGGTCCCACCAATTCACCTCCCCAAACATCCTCACTCTTCCCTCGCTCCTCTTTGCCACCTCTGCACTTTCCCCTTCTCTGGGCTCGGGTGCCCACAGGAGGAAGGGTTTGCTGAGTCTCAGTTACACTTTCTTAGTGAGGGCACCAAAGTGAGGGGAACTCCTGATCAGCCCCATGCCCATTGCACTCTCTGGAGACTGACCAAGACTTCCAGAGTGCTCCAGAGTTACTGGGCAGGAATTCCAGCTGGGCTGCCAGTTCCAGAAGGCAAAGCAAAGTGAAAAGGTCTCCTTGGGGAAGTCAAACAGAAAGTGGTGACATAGGTAAGAAGATCCAGAGGCACACCAGTGCTAGCTGGGATCCTTGGAGAACACCTCTCACAGCACCTGCAGGTCAGGTCAGGAGTCCTCAGTTCCCTGTTCCTTTGCCACAAACAACTGTGAAACCCCAAGACAGTAATAATAATAATAATAAATAATAAATAATAAATAATAAATAATAATAATAATAATAATAATAATAATAATAATAATAATAATAATAATAATGTTTTTCCTTCTACTGTGGTTGGCTGGTTCACATGGAATTTACAAGACAACCAACCACTGTTTTGCTAGTCTGAAAAGTCAAGGTGTGCCGATCTGTATAATAAATTTAAAAGAATTCCTGCTATCCCAATAAATATCAATTTAATTTTACATTATTTTGTTTTTTTATTGTGTCTTATTTACTTGCATTTTAATTGGGAAATCTTTTAAAGCAGCTTAATTGCAAAGTTACACCCAGAAAAGCTGCCTCAGTATCTGTAATCCAGCCCCTTGTGGCCCTACTGTACAGAAACAAGAGAACTGCAGAATTCACTACAACTGCATTTCAGTGCTGAAGCTTTGATTTCAGTGGATGTAACACTAGTGACAACAAAGCAAAGCAAAAATCCTTTTCTCACCCTAACTGCAAACCTTCTGCGCCCACAAACATCTGATCTACTTTGTCAGAGCTGTTTCAATGAGACCTGCAGCTCCAGGAGCATCCCTGCTGGCTGGCCCGGGGCTGAGGAGCAGCTCAGGCTCCCAGCTGGGCACAGAGGGTGTCACTGCTGGGCTGCTCAGCCCTGGGTGAGCCCCTTGCCTCTCCTCTAGCACAGGCAAGAGGAGCATCACTTATTTTTAACGTTGCTGTGTTCACTTTTATGTTCTGATCCTCAGCTTTAGCAACTGAGGATGAAAAACTAGATTATTAACTGGGTTTTGTCTTATTTCAGCCACTGCCTATACAGATACTTAAATTTCTCTTCTTATTTGACTCAGTGGACTTAACTTCAGGCACCTTCTTAACAGCCTTTTAGCAAAGATTTTTGTGGTTTTTGAATGGGGGCCTTGGAGAAAAATTATTTTTCATCATGAATAAAAATTACAATTTAATGATATGAAATTTCTAGGGAAATATCCCCAGTATTGCAGCAGGTGCACTGTGAGCACCACAGAAGAACAGGAAACAAATTTTAATCCAAAGGTCAACTTCAAAAGCACTTTGAACTGGGCAGTTGTCCATAACATTCTATAGAAACACTACCTCATTTATCTTCATACTCCATGAAGTGGCAAGAAATTAAGCAGAAGACTGAAAGAATTGCACACCTTTCACAAAGTGAATGTGGGCAAATACCAGGCCATTTTGTGCCCTGTATATTCTTATAAATATGATCAATGATGTTATTTTTGCTCATAAACCTTAAAAGCACAGGGACACCAGCTCTGTGAAAGAAGGGTTCACATGAAAGGAATCTGCTCCCTTCTCACCCTGTTTCCACCACTCACTTCAATTTGTTCCTCAGTGAAACCCATGTCCTGCTCCCCTTGTAGCACTCCCAAACCACTCAGAGATCTGCTTAACTCCACCTCCCCAGGCACCATCTTCATCTCTTAGACTATAATAACTCTGCCCAGATCTCTCCCAGAAAGCTGCTGAAACACCTGCATGTCTCTCTTCTCAGTTCCTCTTCCCTTTTCTCAATGGCTGCTCATGGATATTCCTGACCTTTCAAAGAATCTGCCTTTTTGTTCTTAGCTGGCTCTGATCTCTGTCTCATCAGGACCTGGGGCTGCTGCCTGCAGAGGCCAAGAGCAAAGCCTAGAAGGATTTCTCATGGATTTCAGAGACATTATTTAGGAGGTCAGGTGCTCTTTCACACAAGAGGAAAACACTCAACCTCTGTTTGGAAAAGAAAAAGTCAATAAAAATGCACCAGGAAAAGTCTGGATGAAAAACATTCCCAAAAGCAATAGTACTAAGTAGAAAATGTTATTATTCAGATACGGCCTTCCTGAGGCATCCTTTCCTTTCTGGGCAAATTCCAAGGAAGTCTAAGCTCAGCAAGGTCACTGAAATGATTTGCCTGGCTCCTGTAAGAGGGCCAGTGAAGCAGTAACTGTTCCACAGCACCAGATTGAAATATGTGCCTGTAACACCACACCTGGATGGTTCAGACACCTGCAATGCACGAATCCCCACAAAGATCCATCCTTAAGCATAACCTGTAAAGTGTAATTTTATACCAGCCTCTTCTCCACCTGTTTTCCCTCCGCACTGAAATTCCTCCCCCTCAACTGTGAGCAGTGAATCTTCCTTTAGAACATGGCAATATTTATTGACTGTATTCTTTGTTCACATCTGTCAGACATGGGAAGTCACCACTGCTTTACAAGACTATCAGTTTTAAGTAATGCCATTCATCACAAAATGGAATAGTGTGAGCAACATTTCCTCAAGTGCAATGAATTATCCGAGGGTCAGCAAGCCGGAGTCGCGGTTGGCAACACAAACATTGGCCTCAGGTAGCAAACCCATCTTTGCAGCTGTTCCCATCCATATGGGTTCAATGAACTGCAGAGAGTACAGGCCTTTGCTTATTGAGAGTATCTGCTGGAACTATTTCATCTAACCAGCATCATAAAACAACTCTGAAGTAAGGTGAATGCTATTCATCTAAAGCTTGTCTGGTAGCCAACTGCTGACAGAGGGGAAATCGAGATGGCAGAGCAGGGAAATGCAGGTGTTCCTGGATTTCAAAATGCAGGGAATACAACCACAAGGAGGGGAAACAATGCACCTGTGATTGACAGGCACCTGGTCACCCCAACAGGGCTCACCTTCCTGACAAACAATTGCCAGCATCTCTCAGTGCAGTTCCTCACCAGCAAAATGCCCTTTTAATGGATGTGCTGCCAAGCAGATTTGTTTGGCAGCCACACAATCAACCCTATTTTTGCTCTGAACTAGAAGATTTTGTTCATACACATGGTTTTGCAAGATTATTCTGTGAGTAAATGCAGACATTTTACCAGAAGCCTCATCACTCATACACAGCCCACACAAAGTTGGTGTCCCTCATAGTGTCTCTGCCTTCTGATTTAGCCCAGCATTCTCTAAGATTTTACTTCTAATAATGGGTCCTGCAAAAGTTTGTTTTTCCAGAAGACACTGTTAACACCACATTGCTTTCCTCAGCCTTGTCTCCTTCTTCAATTCCATCAGGATAATCAGATTCTTTGCAACTTTCTATTTAAAATTGTGATTGTGTGAACAATTGACCAAGAATGCCAGAAGTCCTTATTGAATTGGTAACTGTTAATTGCAAAAATACTACAAAACTATCTCAGGAAGGAACAGATTCAAAAGACAAGGCCTTTAACAGAAATTGCTTCTATATATAAGAAGCCTAAAGATGGTACAATTCTCTTTGCTAATGATATTCAACCTAATAAAATTAATTACAAGCTAAGAAACTCCCAAGAAAAGAGGAAAAGCTTGTAACAGAAATATCAAAGCATTAAATGTCAGTTACTAACAGCAACAATTTTCGAGTAACACCATTGACCCAGTTTGCTTAGCCCACAAGCTGCAGCATTTAAACTGTTCACTAAAAAAAACCCAGGATCTTGGAGAAACACTTTCTTTCCAGTTCAGGATTAGGCTGAGACAGGGGAGAACATCCCCATAAATTGTCTCGTTATTAGAAAAAAAAGCAAATCCCCTCAAATATGGATCCAGTGGACTGATGGGTTGTAGAGTAAAATGATGACATTAAAGGATGGCTTCATGACCATATGTGTATAAAATGTCATTCTTTTAGATGTTTCCTGGGATGAATTAAATTATGTAAATATATGTTAACAATAATTCATAATATTTTAATAAAATCTTTTTCTTTCTCTTGGCTTCTCAGAAGTGCAGTCCCAGGTGTCCTTAGGGTGGTGCGTGTTTTGTTTTTACACTTTAAGGACACACAAGGTTATACACTTCATAAGAAGGAAGCACAACTATTGATATATAATGCAGATAATGATGCTGGGCATCCTTTGTCTGGTATCATTCCTAGTTTTTGCTGGGAGCACTGTTCATCAACAAAGTGACTTGGTATCAAGAAAGGGGATCCACATTTTTCAAGTTTTCTGCCAGATAGCTATTCTGGGAAAGAAAAAAGTATTTTGATTTTCTTTCTTTTCCCCTCTAGTGGAAGATTAAACAGTGGAGGTGTCTTTACTGTTGACAGATTTTGTATTAGTAAATGCAATCAAATCTACCTAAGCCTCCTGCCTCAAGTGAACTTCCTCACTGAAAAGTACATCCCCAGAGACATTGCTCTCCCCATGGTCCCCCTGCTTGTTCAGGCTCTGAAAGTTCGTCAAGTTTAAGGTGACCCTTTCTTTAAAATAAAAAATAATCATAATAATTTTTTAAAATTGTAACAAAGTAGCTGCATAGGAGTTACATAAGAGACATTTTTCAGTGCTGCCAGTTCTGTCATCATCAGGATTTTGGTGCAGGCGGGAGGTGATGCTGTGTCCTGGAATGCAAAAATTCCCCCACAGCAAAGCAGCTCAAAGAAGCCCATTTGTGACACAGCTCTGGTTTTCAGGCTGGGCAGAGCACGTCCATTGGAGCACACCCAGAGCTCAGGACATGCACATGTGCTCGAGCCACACTGTGCCACGCTGTGCCACACTCTGTGCCACACTCTGTGCCACACTGTGCCACTCTATGTGCCACGCTCTGTGCCACTCTATGTGCCACTCTGTGCCACGCTCTGTGCCACTCTATGTGCCACTCTGTGCCACGCTCTGTGCCACGCTATGTGCCACTCTGTGCCACGCTATGTGCCACGCTCTGTGCCACGCTCTGTGCCACGCTCTGTGCCACACGCTGTGCCACACGCTGTGCCACAAGCTCCAGGCCCTGTGAGACTGCCTTTGTGCAAGGGGCTCTCAGTGAGGTCAGGAGCGCTGCACCCAGCAGAGCTGGCAGATCTGGCCCTGAGCATAAATGTCCCCTGGAATATGCCCTGGAGCTGAACTCTGAGCTCAGAGACAAACTGGGAATTAATCCCAGAGCCCTCACTGCAACTGCCTTGTCCCAGCTCCTTTCAACAAAGGGGTGACAGCCAGCAGAGCTCTCTGCTACCACGGTGTTTGGGAGCACTGAGCACAACCCAACCCTTCTCCTACCAGTGCAAAACTTCCTTCCAAACCCAGGCACAAATCCAGGCACAAACCCGGGCACAAACCCGGGCACAAACCTGGGCACAAACCCGGGCACCAACCCGGGCACACATCACCAGGCGTGTGGCTGGATCCTGAATGGGACCAGACAGACACAAAGTCTGACCACACCCACAAATATTGATGAGCCTAAAGCAGCATTAGGGTGTGAGTTTCGTTGCTGAAAGCATGCAGGATCAGCTGGAATTTGAAAACAATACAACGTTTCTCATGTTTTCAAACTCTTTGGATCATTTGACACTGGATTGGTTCAGAGGAACTGACTCTTTCTCAAAATGATAACTTTCCAAAGCTCCTATAATGTGACACACTAATGTGCTGAATATAGAAATATAAAAAAAAATCATTTAGAGGGGAATTATTATTTAACATAATTCCCTAATAACAGACCAGACACTGTTAAGACAATTAATTTTAGTGATGCTAAATGTTAATACATCCCATCTTCTCTGCCTGTTTGCTCTGTCCTCCTCTCTTTTGCTAGAGGTTCTCATGATAAAGCACTTTTCACTCTAACAAGGTCTCTCTTTAAAATAGCATCCTTAAATTATTTAAACACTCATCTGGCAAACAACACAGTATTTTTAGCAATAAAGTAAAAATCATGTGGCTTTCTGAACCAATCCCAAGGGAAATGTTGGATTATACAAACTGCTGTATTTCTTAGTCTATAGAAGGTGTGCTCAAGAACTCTGAGCATCAGGACATGATGATTAAAACCCAACTATTAAATTTCTAATTCTATGAGAAAAGAAATGCCTACAAGATCCCCCTGCAGTAACTGTTACACACACACAGAGTTAATGAGCAACCCAGAACACTCATGCCAAAAATAAGACCCTACCTTTAGCACCTGCATGATATTCCTTTACATTCTGCAGACAAAGAAAGAAAAAGCCTAACCCCTTACAAAAGTGACCAGGAGCCATTCCCAGTTTTACCAGTGCTACCAAGGCAAAACCTGCCACTGTTCAGCTGCCACTCACCTCCCTCACTTCTGGAGAGGTGCCTGGGATGCCACAGGAGAGCATCCCATGGTGAAGGACCATCCCCCACAAACACCAGCCCAACAAATGTGAGACTGTCATTATAAGGAAAGGAGAAGACAGAAAATTATCTGCCTGAGCAAAAATCCTTGCTCATAAATGATTAACACCCCACTGCTGCAGTCCTGTGATCCCTGAGCTGGAGGAAGTGGTTCTCCAAGTGAGACCTCGAGTTGGTATCAAAGCAGAGCAGCACTGAGGCTTCCCTGCTCTGCTCCTGTGCCATCCAGCTCTGCCTGCCCCACATCCTCCATGTGCAATATTCTCATTCCCTGCCCTTCTGTCCCACTGCAGGAAACTTCTGAGTGAAGAAGTTTTGTCTTTTTCCCCCAAAAGTATCTCCTTACTGGACACAGAATATTTCAGAGGTTGCAGAAATTAGACATGGGAGGGCAGGTACACATGAAGAGACAAAAGGGCCATTTACCAGTTTACAACAGCCATAAAAACCCCACAAAGACACTATTTCTGCTTGAAAAGAAATCAGTTCCTGCTCTCTGAGTCAGTGGGCTCAGTGTAGGATAAGTTCACTGCTGACGTGGTTGATTTAAGACCCTCTGCTGCAATGGCACTGTTGGTAAAAGCTTTAACCATAGTTTTTACGATGCTATTAAGTTTTAGTCATTTGTGGGTTTTGCAGTATATGAATACTATAGATGCCACCTTAATTAAAAGGTCTTGTCATCTTGTGCAATTAAAAAGAGAAAATGTACTCTCCTATGAATAGCCAGGAACAAATTGAGCAAGCTGCATTATACACGCTAAGTACACAGCAATTTTGTGCCCCTTCCTGTATCACATCTATTCTCCAGCATTCAGTACTTTTTAATAATCCTGTTCCAATGTTTTATGTTTAATTGACTTCTGAAGCAGCAGTGCCACAGCATCTCTGACCATTAATGACGACCACGTTAAACAAAGTTCTGCACGTGAACTTTACATACACAGCCCAGAACTGCTGCATCTCAGGAGTTTCATGTACAAAAGAAGAAAATATCTAATGGATAATCAGACAGTCTCTTCCCAAAGAGTCCATAATAAGACAAATAACACTTTAAATACTCATGCAATTATTTAGTTGGACACCATGTGCACATAAAGTAAATCCCACACGGCATGAACAGCCTAAACATGAAACTGCACTTCCACAGATACCTACAAGGGATGCCAGCAGATGGTTACCAGCATGTGTCCCCTCCTGTCAGCTGCAAACTCATTCACCTTCATCACTCTGCCTCATTATTTCAATCTTGACTCCAACTGAAGGTCTTTTAAGATAATGAAGCAGCAGTGATTGGCTGCCTTGAGGTTTGTGATCTTCCTTCAGGATCCAGCAGTAACTTTTGACCATGAGAAAAGTATGAGCTACATCCACCTGCAGCCTATGCCCTTAATGTCCCAGGGCAGCAAGAAATCCAGGCACATCTCCCTGGGCCAGTTACACTGAAGCATTCTTGGGATTTGCTCTAGACTACAGAGTCAATAATATTTATAGTGATTTTTAATAGACATTTCTATGCATCATAGCTCTTGTGTCTGGATCACAGGTAAACTGAGCATATCCTCATTCAGAAGTCATGTACAATTCATGTGTTCATTACAATTTGTAAAATACACCAATTCCACTGATGTCAAATGAAGCAGAACTTCCTGTCCTCTGACCTGTTTTTAAAGTTATATAACTCCACTGTAACACTTGTTCTTTAAAGGTGCTAATTAAGTTGGACTCTAAGGGTGTTATCTCAGAAGTCTTTACCATCTGACAGTCATTCAAATGAAAACACAAAGTGGACACAAGTTTGGAAACCATTTTTTCCCTTCTGTTTTGCAAATGAGTAGGGCCTTCTGCTTTGGAGAGCTGACACCTCCCACCTTCCAAACAAGTAACACGGTGGTCTCCAGATTGGTTCAAGACAGCTGTAACCTGGGGGCTGAGAGCTTACCAGCAGCTGAGCAGACCATGCTCTCACCTCTCCCATCCCCACCACGCTTCCCCTCGGGGCTTTGACTCACCCAGGAGTTCCCCACACAGCTGCTCTGGCTTCTGGGAAGATCTTCTCAATCTGCACAGAGGATCCTGGCTTGCTGCCTTCTCCCTGAAGTGCCCAGTGCTCCCCTACAGAAGGAAACTCCAAAGCTGCTCCTTGAAAGGAGCTTTTCCTCTAACATCCATGCCAAGAGCCACCTTTGGGGCTCTGAGGCCCGCAAGCTCCTGTTTTTGGCTGCTCTGAGCCTGCAGCTTCTCCTTTGAAGTGCAGCAGCCTTTGGGGAGCATCCTGGGGCGCTCTGAGCTGCACAGGCAAGCAGCAACTGCTGCAGCTCAGACAAGCATATGCTCCAGAGGAAGAGGCACATTCTAGATGAGGGATGAGCAAAGTTTTGATCACAGGGAAAGTAAAGGAGAAAGGTTTTCAAAAGAACTGGAGAAATACTAAGAATACCGGAGGTTTCAAAGCAAAAACCTGCGGTCATCTTGGCTGTGATAGTGTAAACCAAGTATAAACCAATCAATAATCCAACTGACAAGCTATTGCCAATCAGGATAAATTCCCTTAGGCATGGCTCCAAAACCCACAGCCCAGCAGCCAGTGAGGAGCTTGTGCAATGCCAGAAATATTCCATCCATTGTGCAAGGGTGATGGAGCCCCATCACAGCATCTCTGTCCTGGCAGCACCCTCAGGGCTAATGACACCTCTGGACAGGAGGCTGCTGGCATGACAGGCCTTCAGAGAGCAAAATAATGACCTAAGGTCACTTGTATGCTGAAAAGACAGATAAATGTGTATTACTCTTATCAGTTCCTGACTGCCTTCCCCTCCCTCTAAGTAAATACACTGTGATAGATGAGTAGCACCCAACACTGCTCCAGGACTGGTTGGAACACAGCCACCAGGAATTGCATCTTTGAGCTGTGGGCATGAGACTGAGGGATATCTTATATGGACATGCCTTGGAAGCTGGACAGAGCAAGTATTAAAGAGAAAAACACCCCAAACCTGCAAGCTGCAATAAACTGACTGGAGAAGAAATGCACAGAAAGAGAGCTTGCCCCTCCTTCAGCACTGATGGAGTGAGCAGTCTCACTCCCAGGCTGCAGAGCTCTTCCAGCTGTTTAAATGCCCACTGACAACAGCTCCAGACACAGACAGGCTGTTCTTAAACCACCAGTCAGCCGAGGGCTGGTGTGCTACTTTATTTACAAGAGTGCTACACAGGGGTGAGGCTGAACCAGCTGCTACAACAGTCTCTTAGTAGGGCTCCTGTCCATTAAAGAAAGGATAATTCCCAGGAAGTGGTTTCAGAGGGGATCAAAGCACAAAGCAGAGAGAAAAGTATAATTTTGATGAAGATATATACCAAAAACACATTTGGGCAATTGTGGATTGGAAAGCTCTATTTCCTCTGCACCCTCCAGTTGAGCTGCAGCATCTGTCTGGTGTGAGCAGCATGAACACCACTTAGATACTGACTATGCCACCTTCTGTACAACTCTGGGTAAATATACACTGCTACATGAGATACAAAAAGAAACACATCTTAATTTAAAATGAAATAAAACCAAAACAAAACCAACACAAAAACTCAAGAGTATTCCTGGATTTTACTGACCAGTAAATTACTGACACTAATTTGTGCCCCTCACTGCTGGTTTAAAGTATGAAATATTCTATAACAACCTTTAAGTTACAATGTGGGAAGAAAGACTGCTGCATCACTTCCTATTTTACTGTTGATGAAGCATTCTAGACCACTTGTGTCCCATCATTTTACCTAAGTCAGCTATATTCAGCATTCAGATGCACAACTCTTTCTTTCAAATTCGTGTGTGATCTGTAATTCTCCATGTAAGTCAAAATTAAAGGGAAGAAAAAAATAAAATTACAAGAAACCAACAGAGAGAAGAAGTAAGCAGGAAACTTCTTGGCTTGAAACCTAGAGGGTGATGCCCAAGCTGCACAGGCTGTTCTCAATACTGAGCTCAGTCTTACAAGCAGGTTCAGTGCCTTCCTTTCTGCTTTTGAACTTGAGATGCTGAGAGACTTTATGAACAGAGCTGTTGTTTTATTTACTCTCAATTAATCATGCTCAACTGTAAACAAAGTGTCTGTTTTAGTTCTGTTGACAATTATCCACTTGTCAACATCTCCCTCAAGTACCTTCAGCATCTGGCAAGAGCACAGAACTGCTACATCAAAACGAACATTTTGTCTCAATAAAAAGATAGACGTGTGGCAGGGTTTCGTCTGTTTTCCAGCCCATCAACAGTCAGGCTGTACAGTCACTGATGCAACCAGACAGTGGTCTATTCCTATGGAATATTTATTTGCAAAGTGGAAGGGAAGCCAAATTTTGTTTATATTGGTAAGGCAGACTCAGAGAAGAAACAAGAGCCCCCACACCTCCCCACAAAGGCAGAAGCCAGCCCTCCCTGGTGCCTCCTGTTCTGCTGGGGCAGGTCCAGTCACTGCTGCACCACTCACCTTGCCAAAAACTGCAGAGCAGGACTTGTTTATTCTGTGGTGTTCAGCAAATCCCAGTGAAAATGGACACCACTTACTGGTGCCCCCCCCCAAAAGTGTGATAAACTTTCCACTTTGCACCTTCTACATGACCTGGGCTTTTTTCCATCCGAGTTTGAATTTTGCCATTTTTAGCTTGAAAGATATAATTATTCCCATCAGCTAAAATTCCTTCCTGCATTTCAACAGAGCCTCCCTCGTGCTTAAACTGAAAGCTACAAAGTAAATGCAGACAGTCTGGCACCTTTTTAGGTTCAGTCAGGTACAATCTGGACACTCATTCTGAGGGGGAGGAAAGAATCCTGTCAGGGAGCCTCTCTAACAGGTGAGGAGGCCCCAGGGTGCTGGGCCTATGGGGAGCATCCCTCACACTCCGAGGCACCAAAACTGCCATAGCATTGGCTACTAAAATTGGTAACATTCTTTGCAATTTAATCCCACCGTAGCAAAGTAATATGAAAATCTGTCTAACTCCACAGGAAAACACCCCATCCCTGTGCCTTTTCTCCAGAGAGCTGAGTTTCCCTCCCAGGAGGAGACACTCCGGGGTGCGGGGGAGGGCAGGATGCTCCGCGGAACGGAGCGGGCAGGGCACACACAGCGCATCCCAATCCCGCATCCCGGGGCTCCGGGCTGCTCTCGGCAGGGCAGCCGCGCCCTGACACGCGCTAATCAATCTCCCCTGCCTAATTGATTGTAATGAGCGCTGTGCCG
>JAHLSL010000053.1:4570215-4580706 GCA_025920805.1 Petroica traversi | reverse complement strand
GCGCCGGGAGCCCCGGGACCCGAGCGGCGCAGCCCGGCCCGGCCCCCCGGCACAAAGCGCGCTGCACATCCCAAGCTATCAGGAATCCAGGTTTGGGGAACAGTTCTCAGTCCGGCCTTGACAGGCAGGGGGAGTTTGTTTAGTGCTCATTGGGAAAGGAAAAAAGTCCTTTTGAAAGGGCGCTAAGTAGTTTCACGCCAAAGTGTCAGATTTGGTGAAGAATGTGGGGTGGGACAAAGCCCCGCCGTTCCCAGAGAGGCCGGAGCTCTTCGGGAAACCGCACCGGGAATTCGAGCCCACAGAAAAGCAGGAAACCCCAAGTATCTCGGCTTCCTTCTCCTTCTCAGTCCCCGAGAAGCAGAAGAAACAGAACCATTAAAAAAAAAAAAAAAAAAAAAAAGGGCAAGGCTTAGCCGAAACGCAGCCACGATCAACAGGCTGGAGTTGACTTTCCAAAACGGGGGAAGCTTGCTCAGAGCCTGGCATTGTGTTTTGCAGCCTAGGAAACCCTAAGAAGCTGGTACTTCCCCCCTCCTTTCTCTTTTCTCCCAACTGGTTTGTAAATATTAACAAGGTTGTGAGCTATTCTCTCACACAGAGTGGATTTTTTTATCCTTGGAAAACTTCTTGGCTTCCCCCCACAGCCCCTCTCTCACTCCTCCCCCTGCAAAGCTACACACCTGCTTGCAGCCACAAGGATTCAAAATCAATATTGTATTTGTCACTTTTCTGTCTCCTTTTCCTCTCTCAACAGCCCTGCTTGCCACTGAGGCGAATTGTGGATTTATGGAGGAAAATTAGCATAAATTATTACCAAATCTGTAAACGTGTGTGGTCTTGCTTGTGGGAAAGGGGGCTATTGCAAACCTTCCATGCAGAAAGGTGGTCCATGATGGGCTCCATGCAAGGGCTGAATAGCTCTTGCATGAAATAGATTTCCATTGGGTTTGCACATTGATATAATTGACTTATGTGTATTTTATATTTTCCCAACACTTCCTCTGAGCTCCTTATTTGAATTAGACTTCAGAAAAACGTGTATTTGCTTTGGTTTTCCACACAATGGATTGGGATTCACTTTCACCTTCTCCTCCTCCCTAATGTTGGCTTTCAAAGTAAAAGGGGAATGCTACAATTACTTTTAAATCCTATATTGCCCAAGTCTATCATCTGTTGCATGCTTAGCACGAGGTGAGACTGGATATTAATTACTGGGATGACTTTGCCTGCCCTACCCTTCCAACCACACATTCCTTTGCAACGAAAAAAAAAAAAAGGAAAAAAAATTCGGGCACTTTACAGCCATACCTCAGTAGCAAATGACAACGGAAGTCGACTTTTCTTTAACTTTACAGCTTGTGGTTCCTTTTAGCATCAGTGGTTGGTTTGCTTTTTTTCTTTCTTCGAAAAGAAAAGGTACCAGCAAAAAGAGGAAGGAAAGTATTTGTCAGTTTTCTGGATTTTCTGAGCTGTCGTTTAGATAGGCACCCAGGAGTGAATTTGGGCCCAGAGACAAAACCTGAACTGGGAGGTGTTAGAAGCTGGGGATGGGGGAACTGAGTGTGTGGTGTGAGTGGGATTGAAGTGTCCCTCTCACCCACATCTTTGGGGGATCTCAGTACAAAACCAGAAGCTTTCTGTATGGTGTAAGGTGATGCTGGGAGGAATCTCTCCTCATTTCAGAGCGCTGTCTTTCCTACCCTCTAACAAATGTCCATCGTCTATCACCTCTTACCGCGCCCCCCACACTCCCCACCCAGGAAAGTGTTGCAGGCTGCCTTCCTGCCCTGCCTGGCTGGGTGAGGCATCTCGGAGCCGATAACTGAGCAAGGCAACTCCCGGGCTCTGAGCAGCACAAAGGCTCCCGGGCCCTTCTCTGCAAGTGGCAGAGGGTGCCATGTGGCACCCCGACCCCCCCCAAAAGGGCTCGTTAGCTCGGCAGCACGGGCCCGTCGGCTTCTCGGATTCCTAGAAACATAGTTATTTACTTATTATTCTCTAAACGACATCCTGCCCCGAGAGAGAGGGATTAGATGGGATGGAGGGCAGCCGGGTTGGGACGAAGGGAGCACAGCTCAACACACACGAGGTCGGTGCTGGTCGTGATGGGAGATGTGTTTGGAGGCTCCTGCCAGGTTTGAGGGAGCCCTGCTTGATGGGGACAGTCCCTCCGAGAAGACTCCAAGGCTCTCGCAGAGTCAGACTCGCAGCAGCCTCACTGCACGGAGCCGCCGTCGCTTTCCCTCCCCCAACCTGGTTATTTTTGCTGAATTAAGAAGGTGACATTATTCTTCTTTTCAAGTACTTCTGTTAATATTGAAAAACGTGCGCTTGCATTTCAAGCGCGCGCGCTCAGCCTCAGCAGCCATTTCAATATTAATGAAATTGTTTAATCTCCTAAATTCATCGTGTTTAAGTTACGTTTTGGTGAGTTATTGACCGACTCCGAAAATATTGTTAATGGAGTTGATGTGTATTCACCACAAAGGCTCTCCCTCCCCGGGAACGCAGCTCCCCAGACAATCTTCAGTTCTGGCTCTAGGGTGACAGGATGCACCGCAGCCTCGGGAATTCACATCGTGCAAACTTCCCTCCTGTGCCAGGGCAGCCCTGGGACCTCCCGGGCCTGATCCCCCCTCCGGGATCCACGGCTGGCAGTGAGCTGCTCGTCTGGGCTGCGGTTCCAGGATCGGGCCTTGGCTCCCGGGGAGGAGGGAGCACCGTGCATCGGGAGAGAGCCGCAGCTCGGGTGTTACAGTCCTGCCTGCTCACCCACGCACAAGTGCGCCCGAGAAGCACACAGGCAGGCGAACAGCCTGAGACACATCAGCAAATCCCGCAGAAGGCGTCAAGATGACGATGTTTAGCACAGTGACCGCTGACACGGACCCAGAGCCCAGAGCGGCTCTGCGGGACCCCCCCAGCCTCGAGGCCGGAGAGCGCTGGAGCGGAAACTCCCCGGTTGGAGCAGGGCAGCGGCGGGGAGGGCAGCGCGTTACCGAGCACACCGGGGCTGCGCCGCGGTCAGGAGCCCTTATGGAGAGCAACTCCCGCGTCCTTACACCAACAGGTCCGCGGGAGTTGAGCAGCGGTCCCGCATGGGCTGGGGCGGGCTGGGAGGGTGGGTGGGGGTCGGGATTAACTTCCCGGGCGGCTACGGAGGAGCCCCGATCGTACGGCTCCTCGCAAGAACCTTCGCTCGGGGAGAGCGGATTTGGCAAAGAGAAAGTCCCTCGTTACAGGGGGAAAGGCTCGCCTTAAGATAGCCAACAATACAAACCAGATAACAACGCAGAACAAACAGAATACCACAGCCAAGCAATTTCCATGTCAAACATCCCACTGCTCAGTACCTCCATTTGTAAGTGTGAATTGCAGACTAAGCTTCCTGCAAAGTCCACAGAGAGGTTAGTGCATACCTTCCCCCCACCCCCAGCCACCGGGTACCATCGCACTGCAATTCCGCTGGCGGAGCCTTTTCACCCCTCGCCTTGTCTTCAAATGGAAATGATTCCCATTGGCCCAAGGTGTCCATGTAAATAGGTGTAAATGAAACCAGATTATGCCTTTCTCTCCAGCCCCCTCCTCCCTGCTCCCCTCCCCCTGCTCCCAAGGCGATTGTCATATGATAGCAAAGAAGTGGCACATTAATGAAGCGCCTCTACAGGGGTCTTTTCTGCTCATGTCACCACATAAAACTATCAGATGGTTAGAGGAAGGACATGGAGGCAACTACTTAGCTCATCGCCGCTGCAGAGAAGCAAACAAGCCTCTGCTACAGAGCAGCTGCCGGTGGTGTAAAAGAAGCTGATTCAGCCCGCGGAGGCGAAGGGAGGGGTGTACGAGAGGATTCCCAAAGCCAAGCCAGCTCGCTGCCTCCTCAGGACTAAACCGGAGCAGCGTGGCCGCGAAAAGCAGAGACACGCCGGAGGAGCGGGGTGGGAAAGAGTCCGGACTCTCAGCTGCGTTCCGGATGCGGACTGTCAACTTCCAGCAACTTTAAGGTGGGCATATGCAGGGGCTGGCATGGAGTTGGGTGGGAGTCCAGGGCAGGGGATGGGGTCCCTTTCTCCTCACCGAGACCAGAAGGCAGAGCTATCACTAGAGTAACTTTCCGGACGCGGGCTCCTGCGGGAAGGCCAGGCTGCCGGAGGCCGGAGCTGGGAGAGGCACAGCGCTTTCCCCCCCCTGCGGCGGCACAGGGCTCCGGGCTGTTTTCTCCTGCCCTCATCCCCCCCCCCTCCACTGTCCCCTCTTCCGAGGGCTGAGATCCACCGTGCCCCTTCCCGTGCCCTTCTTTCTCCAGCACGGCCCCAGACCCACCGGCTGACCCGACTGGGTGTCCCTGCAAATCCTCTCGGACTCACCCCTCTACCCCCTCCTCCCGCCCCCCTCCCCTTGTCGCTGCCCTTCTGCAGATCCCCGCGGTTCGCCTAGCGAAGATGCCTCGCCCGGGCAGAAACACTTATAGTGATCAGAAGCCTCCCTACTCCTACATCTCGCTGACCGCCATGGCGATCCAGAGCTCCCCGGAGAAGATGCTGCCCCTGAGCGAGATCTACAAGTTCATCATGGACCGCTTCCCCTACTACCGGGAGAACACCCAGCGCTGGCAGAACTCCCTGCGCCACAATCTCTCCTTCAACGACTGCTTCATCAAGATCCCGCGCCGCCCCGACCAGCCGGGCAAGGGCAGTTTCTGGGCGCTGCACCCCAGCTGCGGGGACATGTTCGAGAACGGCAGCTTCCTGCGCCGCCGCAAGCGCTTCAAGGTGGTCAAGTCGGACCACCTGGCCCCCAGCAAGCCGGCGGATGCCGCGCAGTACCTGCAGCAGCAAGCCAAGCTGCGGCTCAGCGCCCTTGCGGCGACCGGCACCCACCTGCCCCAGATGTCCACGTACAACCTCGGCGTGTCCCAGCCCTCCAGCTTCAAGCACCCCTTCGCCATCGAGAACATCATCGCCAGAGAGTACAAGATGCCCGGGGGCCTCGCCTTTTCCACGATGCAGCCCATGCCGGCCGCCTACCCCCTCCCCAATCAATTGACTACGGTGGGCAGCTCCATTGGCACGGGCTGGCCCCACATGTACAGCTCCGGCATGATCGACACCGCCACCCCCATCTCCATGGCCAGCAGCGAGTACGGCGCCTACGGCGTGCCCATCAAACCGCTCTGCCATGGGGGGCAGACTTTGCCGGCCATCCCCGTCCCCATCAAGCCTACCCCTGCCGCGGTGCCAGCCCTGCCCGCCCTGCCCGCGCCCATCCCCACCATCCTCTCGAACTCGCCGCCCTCCCTCAGCCCCACGTCGTCCCAGACGGCCACCAGCCAAAGCAGCCCGGCCACCCCCAGCGAGACTCTCACCAGCCCGGCGCCCGCCCTGCACTCCGTGGCCGTGCACTGACCCGGGCCGCCGGCACGGACGCTGCCTTCCCCTTTCTCCCAAAGTTTCCTCGGAGCTCTCCTCCCTCCCCTTCTCTCCATCCTTCCGCCTCTTTCCCCTCTCCTCTCTACTCTTTTTCCTCGAAAGCAGAGACATCTCCCCGCGGAAAGCTGAGGTTTGCCGTTCGCGTGAGCTCCCTTTCCGCTTGGCCCCTCCAGCCGAGCCCTCCCTCGCGGCTCGGCTTCTCCCCTGGTTCTGAACTTTGTTTCCCGTTCTTCTGAGGCGAAAGGAACCGGCCCGGCCCGCCCCCTCCCGCCCGGTAGGAACTGTCACTTGCATCGCTAGTTTTCCAAAAGTACTTCAGGCATCTTGGATTTGTCGGCGACCAGGCAAGCCTGGCTCGGCGATGCCTCCTTCCCTTCCTTTGTCTGGGGAAAAGCGGGGGTTTACACGGGACCGATCTTTAGTCCATAACCAAGCACGGCCGCTGTGTCCCCGCACAGAGCAGCGGCGTTTCAGCCTCCAAGCAGCACAGGCTTGGACCTGGGAAAGGCCGGGAGGAGCCGGGTGTCCTTTGTGCGGGTGCGTGTCCCCGGTGCCCCAAGGGCAGGCTCCGCTGGGGCCGGGCTGCCGGGGAGCGGGGCCCGCAGGTGAAGGGGCGGGCGGAGCGGGAGCATCGGAACCGCTCCTGCCACACCTCATGTTTACAAAGCGCCTGGTTTAATGTAAATACTGAACTCGCGTCTGTGCTGTAAATCAGATGAGGTCCCTTTTGCAGTACCTGTTGTAACGTGGATGTTTACTGTAGTTTTCAGGTGAAAGAGAAGGAGGAGTTGACTTGTCTGTTAACTTCTGATTAACCCGAAGCTTTGGGGGAGCTGAGGTTTCTTTGTTGTCGATTTTTTTTCTTTTGGTTGTTGTTGTTATTTTAAAAATTTTGTAGCTATTTACTTCATAGCTTAAAACCAAACAACAACAATAATTATAATAAAAACAAACCTGTTACCAAGCACACGACCCGACACAGCTTAAAGAAAAGCTGCTGAAGTCACTGATAAAATGTGGATAAGTATTACAACAGCAGGTACAAACTGTGGAGGTCATCCTGATTTCTGCTGGAGCTTTGCAGACAAGAGAGAGGGGGCTAGGGAAACTGTAAATGTTTGTGCATATGAATGATTATAAAATGTGTAAAATGCACTTTTGTTTGATATACTCCTTTCTAGTTTTAGGTAGTTTGCTGGAAACTGAACTGTTGCTCTGTTGTGAACTGCTTAAGTTAAGAGAAAAAAAAAAAAAGAACACCCCCTCAAAACAGCATTAATGTCTATTGAAACTGTAAGGACATTTCTTTTTAACTTTTTTTTTTTTCCTGTACAGAATAAGCATGGCATTTTAAATATTGGTGTTCTTGTTCCCAGCATGTGTGTTTTAAGACAAAGGTTAAAAAGTGTCTACGTTAAATTATGAACCTAGTCATCCAAATAATATTTTCTCATTAAAATATGTAAATGCAGATTTAGTTTCTTATTTGTCTTTTTAAAGAGTTTACACGAGAAAAGTAAAAACACTAGTTCATGCTGAAGGAATGGTGTTATTCCAATATTTAGATAATCTAAACAGCCTTTTCATGCAAAGTTAGTATAAATACGGTTATTAATATAGCACAACTCCTTAGATAAAATTGCCATTATCGGTTTAGCAAAGGCAGAACATGTTCTGTGGGGTTTATATCTATATATCTTTATATCTATGCATACACACATCTGCATTTGTGCCCTATACACTTTAGCAAATATAAACACGTATTACATTCATGCCTCTGTGTATGGATACTTATCACCTACTTATTCCCAGTTACATTTTCTCTAAAAAGTATAAAAATCAGTAAGCTTCTGCAGTACAGAGCAAACATTTAAAAAGCTTTAAAGAATTAGTTGCTTTTTTAAGACTGAGAACACCGGATTTTTGTCAGTGGTGTTTTTTCTTACAAGTGGCATCACAAAATCTTTTTTGAGTAGGAGTGAGCTATTGTAGCCTTTTACCTGGCATTTAAACCTCCTCGAGCACAACTTAGTTTTTTTAACTGCTAGAATTTCTCCATCCTTATTGATCAACACTTCCCCAACCCGGTAGTTTGCAAAGTGTAACACAATTGCACCCGTTTTGCTGTAATTCAATATACAGCCGCTTTTAAAAAGTAAGGGCAAAGTAGTTACAATGAAAACTGGATTCTGGGCACTTCCTAGAGGGGCTCCCCAAATCTGCTAGGGATTTTACAAGGATTCTGCAACTGCTGGAAATTATGGTAGCCATGTAGTGAAATGAGGGCATAAGTGCCTTGGAGATCAGGCATTCTGCGAGCACAGTTACAAGACAACCACAAACTGAAGTGCTTACTAGCAAGAAAACCACATTGTATTCTAATGAAGTGACAGGATTCACGAATTCTATGGCACTGCTGTTGCAGAGGTTTTGGCTCTGACTGATGTCTCTGAATTTCTGGACCATAAACACAGTAAGTGACATTCCCATTTCCCTACTACACACCACAAGGTCCTTGCAAAAGTTTTAAGATTAATGTAGAAGGCAATTAATCCAGTTGTGACCATTTTTTTTTTTTTTAAAGAACGGATCCCACACACAGAAAAAAGGTGGAAAATACATGAATCATTGGGCTGATTAAAATGCATGAAGCTGCTAAAGCTTGTCAGATGGGGGACAACTGAACTCATTCATCAAGTCCAACCCACGATTATATCAACACGATCAGTTAAAGAAAGCATTCAAAACTTATCACCAGATCAATGGACACACAACTCGACAAACTTTTCCTAAACAAGCGATGACCTACATTTTTAGGCAACGAGGACGCTTTTTCTCCTTCCCTTTTTTCTTTAAAGTTCTAGCCGTCCGAACAAATCCTTAAAGATGAAATCCGAGCCCAGCTAACAAGATGAAGCTGCACTTTCGGAGGTTTTTTGGTTTTTAACAATGCGCTAACGGCGGAGATAAAGATCTGAAAAGATTCTACCCCGAAGCAAAATATTTTCCAAAGGTGCCATAGGTTTCTCGCTGCATAATGCGAGAGTGTGGCTTTATTCAAAGTGCCATTTTCCTCTCTGTGCCTGCGATTTGCCCGAGAGTGCCCAAGGCCGGGGACCCCCCTGGCCAGCGAGTCCTTCCCAGCTCCGCGGCCCCAGCGGCAGCCGGCGGAGCGGCCGCGCTCCTCCGCGCTCCTCCGCGCATCCCCAAATGTTGTGATGCCGATTTCAAACGAACACGCAGCTCAGCGAGCCGCTTGAATTTACTGCTTTGACTTGTTAAATCTCCCTAATGGCTCAAGTCCAATGTCAATAAACACAGATCTGAAATAGAGCAGCAAGAGACAACAGCGCGGAGGGAAGGGGCGAGCAGGGGGGTGCGAGGAATCAGCCGAGCTCTCCGCCGTGTTTAGACACTTCGTGGGGGGTTGAGGGCGATTCTTTCCTTTTTAGATTTTATTTGCCAGCGAGACATTCTAAGCTGGGCGTACTTAATGCACAGACACCGTTCATTCCAGGCAAAAGCTCTTTTCTTCCGGAGGATGGGCTGGAGCCCGGCTGTGCAAGGTAAGCCCGAGAACCCCAGCCGGGCTTGGTGGCTCGGGGCTTTGCTTCATGTCAGCGCATGGTGTGTGAATCCTTTCTCGGCGGCGTGGGGTTTTTTTTTCCTCTCTCTCTCTCTCTCTTTTTTTTTTTTTTGTGGTCTTGTTTTGTTTTGTTTTGTTTTCTCTCCCCTCGACATGTGACAAGACACCACCCCACAGGACTGAATCCTCTATTGAAGGCAGCCAGCTCTTTCTCACTCAGAATATTTATTTTCTCGCGAACCGCGCCTTGCAGGGAAGGGCGGTCTGTGCCAGGTAGGGAGAAAAGAACTCTCCGGCGACCTCTGAGAAGGAGTTTTATGAGCCAGACTTTTTTCAAAAGTGGTCCTTGGGAAAGGGAGAAAAAACTTAGCAGCTTCATCAACTTCAGTGCCGTATTATCTCGGAATCTTAATATAAATGTCATTTGTGGGTTGGTTGGGTTTTTTTGTTTTGTTTTGTTTTTGTTAACAAAAAGAAACCGAGGCTGTGAAGCCTTGGAGGGGCTGCATTTGTTTCTTTTAAACTAACAACAAATTATCTAATTAATATGTTTCAATTACAGCATGAAAAAGAGAGGCTTTGGACCGCCTGCAGTGGGTTTACAATAGCCCCAGAGCCCACTATAAGAATTTACAATAACTTCACATCTGTTTCTTTATTTCCCACTTTTCGAGTCTAAAACTCCTCTTGAAATCACTTCAAACCGTAGCCCAAGTTATGAAATATGGTCTCTCTGCCAGGAAAAAAAAAAAAGGTAGAAAGAAAAAAAGGACAAAACTTTGCAGATCGAGGCTTCATTTGCAAGCTAGAAAGTGAAAGCCCCATTGAAGAGCATTAAACAAATATATTAGAATTCTGTCACTTTATGCAATTGAGTAGATCAAATAAAGGGTCCCAGGCCACTTCATTCACTCTCATTCACTTGAATAGAAAATGCAAAGAATAGCAAACCTAGACTGGGCCACCGATGTAGATTTAGCCCTTTTTTTTCTGAGAGACAAAAAGGCTGAATTTTCACAAACACATTGCTGACTCGGGGACTAGGAAACCAGCACTGAAACCCCTTTGGAATTTAAATTCATTTTATCTTCTCTCTTTCTGGGTCCCTTTGCACTACAGGGCGAGTTGCACTGGCACCCTTGCTTGGAAAAAAAATACAATACGACAACAACCAAAAAAAAAAAAAAAAAAAAAAAAAAAAAAAAAAAAAAGGTTCCAGATTTATCCAGCAGAGCCACAGTGCAGTTTGGAAGGTGACGTTTATATTTGCAAAGAGAAAAGAGGGAAGAGCCACCCTTTGCCCTAAGGATCGCAGCCCTTTCAGCCCCTTGAAACGCCGGGGCAGAGTTTTCCTGCCCGGCTGCGCTCCGGGGCTGCGGGCACCGCGCACACTGGGACTGCCACACCGGGGCACACCGGGCACACCGGGGCTGCCACACCCGGGTACACCGGGCACACCGGGACTGCCACACCCGG
>JAHLSL010000053.1:4545263-4569815 GCA_025920805.1 Petroica traversi | reverse complement strand
CACACTGGGACTGCCACACCCGGGCACACCGGAGCTGCCACACTGACACACCGGGGCTGCCACACTCGGGCACAGCGGGACTGCAGGCTCCGGGCACACCGGGGCTGCCACACTGCCACACTGGGACTGCCACACTGACACACCGGGGCTGCCACACTCAGAGCACACTGGGCACACCGGGGCTGCCACACTCAGGGCATGCACAGGACACGGCAGCACAGGGGATGGCAGCACAGGGGATGGCAGCACAGGGGATGGCAGCACAGGGCATGGCAGCACAGGACACGGCAGCACGGGGCATGGCAGCACAGTCATGTTCATCTGTGCCACCAGGAGCAGGCAATGGACAGCAGAGGCACAGCCACTCTTTTCACAGCAGGTAGACCAGAGGGTCCCATCTGCTCCATCAGGACTGGGTGACCCGGCCCTTCCTCCTCAGCTTTTCCATGTGAAGATGCCTTGTCTGCCATCCTCGGGCTGGGGCCCTCGGCACTGAGGCAGCCAGAGCAGGGCAGAGCACCTCGGTATCCAAGGGAGGGCCTTGCCTTCTGCTCCCTTCCATGTCCCTAACATGGGCACACAAGTGTCTGACGCGTTCACTCACACCACAACTGTAGGCACTGCTAAATAAAGGCTCTTGATTTTGCACTATTTCGCAGAGCCTCAGTATTAATTAAGTAGTAAGTAGAGTATTTTGCATTAATTAGAGCAGCTCCTCAGAGAGGCATTACAGCCAAGACTAATCTTATACCACAGGAAAATGCTCAGCATTTCCACTGCCCCAGCTCCCACAGACAGCACAGACCACCTGCGTGTGCTGGGCTTGTTTGCAGCACTAACCTGTAGACATTTTTCCCAGGGATGACATCAAGGCACTTTGAGGTTTGCAGCTTCCATCTTCCTTGCTTGCTTTAATGGCTGCTATATAGACAAAACTAAGTAGGGATTGAGTCCAAAACCCAGACCTGGTTCTAATCCTCGGTGGGCTCACCAGCCATGTCATTAACACGTTAAGGTGCCTTCCCAGACTTTAAACACTGCTTCCTGCCCGAGGATCTGGGAGCTCTTGCTCCCAAGGCTGTTCTCCTGAGCAGGCCCACATGTAAGTTCCATGTTTTAACAGCCTAAGCTACTAATTAGGGGGCACATTTATTCCTATTATCAGCAGTGCTACTGCATTACAAATTAAACATGAAACAAATGCAAACTGAAATGAGACAAGGAAGAAGTTACCAGGGCCTGTCTTTTGGAATACCTGGACACAAAAGCACACCAAGTCATCCAGCTCTGGCCAAAAAGGGCTGCTTTAAAGGTTAGGTCAGGCAGGAAACTCTGCTGTAGAATATCAAGGTGGACAGAGCATCCATTTCAGAGCAGGGAAGACAATTCTCCACTGCTGGCCACAGATGGCAACCATTTCTTCCCACAGTTGCAAGCCCACCTCTTCTACACCACAAAAATGCAATTTTTTCCTAACTCGAGCAATATCATCATCAGCTTCTCTCCCACCTCTTCCTGTATTTCCCTCCTGCATGGGCATTTTCTCTGTGGCTCTAAGTACCAAATTTTCACCTCAGCTTAATGATGTGTATTGCTGGGAGCAGAACACTGAGAAGCTGAAAGGCGACTCTACATCCCAGGGTCTTTAAAATGTTTTTGCCTTGCAGACATCCCTCCCTGAAGGCTAAAGAGGCATGGACAGCTCCCCCAGGTCTTTCCCACTGGGGTTCTGGCCCCACACAAACACGGTCTGAGAGTCTTCTCTGCCTCTGCTCCTGCCTCTCCTTAGCTTTCCACAGGCTGGGCTGGGATGAGCCCCTCACACACAGAAGGATGGGAACAGACAGCACAGCTCTGCTGAAGGACACCACAAACAGTTTGTGCTCCTCCTCAATTTGTGCTGAATGCACTTGAGCCCTTGTTGAATATAATTTCATAATTAACCCATATAATTTTCAGGTTAAGGAAGTTCTCTGGAGAACAGGGAAGAGGATCAAGAGAGGGCTGATCCCTGTTACACACAATTTGGCTCCAAATTGCTGTTTTATTTGCCTCTGTGAGAACTCCAACAGAAAGAGAGAGAGAGAGGAATTCTAACAGACATGACAGCAGATTTGAACGATTTCTACACCTGCAGAAAGTTGTTAATGTCATATTCATGTCTTTATTGAGCTAGATCTTCCTCATCTTTGCTAGACCTAGAAGAGGGAGGTATATCCAGAGGCTCAGGGAAGCAGTGACACTCCTGAATGTACCTGGGGATGGGGACAAGCTGGACCACCCTGAGCTGCTCTCATCAGTAGCCAAAAGATGTTTTTTTGTGCCTTCTCCCTAAAAATGGCAAGTTCTGTGTATGGCAGAGGAAGACACACAGGTCCCTCAACAGACAATTCCTCAGGAGGGGAGGTTTGCCCTATCAATGCTGAGTTTTCTCAACTCTCAGGCACAGAGTCCTGTAGTTACAGCACAGCTCACTCAATTCATGCTTTCAAATGCCTTATCCACAAAGGGTGGGGTTCAGGGTAAAAATTTAATTGCATAAAAATCTACAGAAATTTCCTGGTGAATTGACTAGAGTAAGAGTTTTGCTATCAAGGTTTTTCAGAGCATTCAGATGATTTCCTAATTGGGTGAGTAATTTCTCTTTCTCTCAGTTTGGAGTCACAGGCAGTGGATATGGAAGGTCACATGCACCTGTACACAGGTGCCCTAATGCTGCATGGTCGTGGGCAACTCTGAAAGCTTTGGAAAATATCTACATTTTTTGTCATTTTTTCTTCACTTGTTAGTCCAGTGCTTTCAGATGATAAGCCAGAAAGTATTTCTTTTTGCCTCAAATGCAAAAGAACTTGCCAAAGAAGGGCCAAACCAGACCAAACCAGGTTCTTCTCTGCCTATAACAAGGTTTGGGTATTTTTGCTGTTTTGTTTCAGTTTTTTGTGGTTTTTCAAGTTGGTTATTTAGTTTGCATTGTTTGTTTTTTAATCCTTGGAGGAAGAAAGGACAGCTCATCATCCCTTTTTAGGATGCCAGGGTACTTTTCAAGATGTGGACTAATCTATTTGAACATTAATAAAATCACAGTCTTAAATATTTTTGATAAAACTCTAGAAAGTTTTAAGATACTCTCTTTTCTGTATTTTGACTCCACTTTCTCAATGGTGTGGAATTTTTCAAACTCTTTTGCATCAAAACCACATTATCCACTTCTCATCAGTAACACCTCAAACAGATTTCCTCCATCCCTTTCTAACAGCAAATCGATCGCTGGAAATTCTCCAGCATTCAGGTTCTCCAGGATTGTTAAGCAAAGCATCAAGCACCATAAAACCTTTGACAAAGCCCTACTAATACTGGATTTTGTTCTGAAAGAGCTGGTAGATGAATGCCTGTGAGGAACCCAGAGAGAATTTAGGTAATTCAGAGCCACGGGACAGGGGAGACAGCAGGGCCAGGGAGGAGCAGCAAGAGCACAAGAGGGGTGGAACTCCTGCTCTGCCCCACAGCCAACACTGCCCAGCACAGCCTGGAGAATGGGCATCACCAGCTGGAATCAGCCAGGGCTGGACTGCTCTGAAATTGCCTCTTTCTCTTCCTCACTCCTTTGGTGAACAAAAGGAGGGACAATTAACATTAAATCCCATTGTCTGTACAAAGTTAGATACTACAATTTCTCTTTCTGCCTATATATACTTATATTTTATAAATCCCTTTACTGCAAGATGGTTTGGGATAAGTCTTTTGAAAGCACAGGCTCATCTTGCTTTGCTTTTGAGGAATTTGGGTTAGGGGTTTATTTCCCTTTTTTTTTTCCTTTTTCCCTGTCAGAAGACATACAAAGATACATCTTTTTATCAGCTTGGCATTACTCTGAGATTTTTCCATAAGCTCAAGATCAGGCTCTTTTGAAGTCACTGCACAGGAATCACCAGGGGCACCTATTGCATGTTCAAATGAAGGCTCTCCAATGGAAAATAAACCCAGTTCTGCCTGTAGCACTCAGATTCTATCAAAGTGCTCCTCTTGCTCAATCTGCATTGATGTGTCCGAGTTGTATTTCGGAGAACTGCATTTTCCTCCTAACTGGTCACAGGCATAAATTATAAAAAAAAAAAACATTTCTAAAGGAGAGTAAAGCCTTGTCAGACCACGGAGTGTCTGACAGCCATCAGATCACAGAGCCACCCAGAACACTAGAAAAGAAAAAAGCCCATGAGACATCTAGCACTCTCCATCCCTCTTTCGCCCTCCCTTTGCAGGACTGTGTAAATCCAAGTGCTGCTTTTCTTTTGTTCAGAATATTGAAAGTCCCTCGATATTATTCTGTTTCCCTGAGCATTCTTCAGTGTCAGCTCCTACAACTAAATAAAACAAGCCAGACCCCAAAACTGTCCTTTTAAGCAGTATATCTTTACTTGGAAAGAAACAAATCAGAGCTTGATCATGGAGAAACAGTTTGGGGTCAAATGCCACTGCAAAGAAGCTCAATGGGATGAATTTGGGTCAGTAACAAGGCGTTCCTTAGTTCTCAATGCAAGTCAGGGGGTTATGGTTCTGTGAATGTGGATGTGGCACAGTTGGGTAGGAGGTCAACAGCACAGAGTTAAGTACTATTTTCAGCATTGTCTTCTCCTTCATCCTTTTGAGGATACAAAGCAGAAGCTGTCAGTATTCATCCACTTGAGCTCTGGAAATACCTCTTAGGAAAGCTGGGAACTGATCTTGCAGAAAAACAGCAAGCATCATTATATAAGCCTGGATCCTTGGAGTATCCTGGCATAAGGTGGAATTCCTTGTATCTCCCAGAACAGCAGTGGTAAAATCCTTTCTCCCTGGAGTGTGGGATGCAAATCATGCCTGTCCATTTATTCACAGTGGCAGATGAGGGGAAAGCCTGTCCCTTGGTGGTTTTGGTGGTTTTGGTCATTTGTTTTGTGTTAGCTCAGGTAATTCATGTACCAGTAGCAGCATGAGGCTTCAGAGAGGCTGATTTATCGCTTGGAAGCTCCAGACCAAAGGATTCCAACTATTCTTGGATGTTTCCATTTAATCTTTCTCTTGCTGGCATTGTGTAATTAAAACATAATCACTGGAAAAATCGTCAGTTTGAAAAAGATCTGCTAAAATATTGCTGTTAGGTGCTTTCTCAACTAGTGGCAGCCTCCAGACCATGACACAACGAAAACTTCCATTTGTGGTTTCAGGCCCTCTCCATGACCTTGGTGGGAACAGCACAAAGATTCCATTCTGGAAATTCTGTAAGGAGCTGTTAGTGCTGGCACTTCTCTGGAGGCAGAGGCTTTTCAAGACTGCACATCCCCATTCTTTATGCTGCTGTCCTTTCAGTGCACAATGCAGCTCCCATTGATCTCAGTGGGGATGGCTGACAGGCAGCAGTGCTGAGAAGCTCACTGCAGTGTAAGCACTGGAATAAATGTACCTGACACCCTACAGATACAGGCCTTTGTTCCCTGAGCTACACCTGCCTGGAGAGCCCTCCTCTGTTATTTCTGAGCGATAACCTCCCAAGGAGAGCAGAGGGACAGAGCTGCCTGCTGCCTGCTCACAGGAGGCAGCCCTGATGCCTGGCTTTTACTGCCACACACAGTGATCAGTGCCTGAGCTCAGGCTGCCTTTCCCTCAGGGACTCATTTGAGCCTGTCTTTTCTAGCTAGTCAACATTTTAAGAAACCATTTAAGAGAACATTTTTAAAAAGCAAGGAACTCAATTAGTAGAAAGAAGGAGGAGTTTCACTCCTCTTAAGTTTGACTGAAGCTGGTCAAAACATTCAATACTGCTTGAGTTGAGAGAAGAGGCATAAAATATGGGCTCATAAGTCTCAGTTCCTCAGCAAACCAGGATAAAACTTCCAAATTTAGTTAATACCACCAAACCCCATGTAGTCACTAGGATTGCCTAGGAGATATTTTCTACCTCCAAAACTATCCAAAAAAACCCAAGTAACACATCAATACCATCATCAAACTGAAGCAGTTCAGTTCAACCTCCAGTTTGTGCACTGAATGATTTTCAAATGTTTTTATTCTTTATCCTTCTCTTTGTCTTAACTGCTTTGAACTCCTTGTTTAATAACGGCAGATTAATAATGCATCTTACAAAGAGGAATTAGGATGGATTTCATTAATGCTAACAACTTGGCTATGTTCTCACCATATGAATATACCATAAGTAAAACATTTTTTATGCCAAATCTTTGGCTTATGAAACACTGAATTATTTTGCTCAAAATCCCTGTCAAGTTTCCATTAATTACTCATAAATCAAGCATGCTAAAATGGTGCAGCAAATAATCTCCTCCCATTTGGAACATGTGTGCTCTCTTTGGGACTGGCCTATTTACAACAGCTATGATGTTCCACAGGCTTGGAAAGAGCATGGGATTTCTTTCCTTCATGCTCTGAAAGCATTCAGACTTTTTAAAGGTATGATTTTTTTTTTTTGACTTACTGTTTTCCTACATTTCCCATCACAGGCTTGCATCTTTTTTTTCCCCCCTTTGATCTGAGTATAGATCAACCCTCCACAGGCAAAGAATCCCCTCTCCTCCACGTGTGGATGGATATTTTAACTTGGCACCCAATTGTTGTATCAGATTCAGAGATGTAATTTCTGGGAGACTTTGCTCTCTGCAACAACACTCATTCAACTGGTAGCATTATTGATTATTCATTTATAGATGTCATGGTTTGACACTGGCCCAATGCCAGGCACCCACGACCCTGAGATTAACCAATACAAGGACATGAAAGCTTGAATTTGTGGCCCAAACCTGAGTCTATACATTTGATATTAGAGATAGAACTATTCCACTCAGAAAGGAATCTCCTGCTTTTAAGGAACAACAAATGTGAATTAATTGTCGCTAATTGATCCCAATTATTGTTCAGTACCTGTGGAAAACTGGCAAAAACCCCAGATGTCAAATGACAGGTTGTGCTGTGTGCTGTGCCACAGATAAAATGGTCTCTTAAAGGTCTCCAGGTAAAGGCCTGGCTCTTTCCATCCCTTCTCTTTGGCCAGGAAATCCCAGGATCAGTTCTAACTGGCAGCTGCACTTGTGGCCATCACATCTTGATTCCTGTTACATGACCCTAACTGCTGATTCTGCATGGCTGGACAGATACAGCCATGTAAACACATCGAACAACATCTTAATTCAAACAGAAAAGGAGGCTGCAGAACTTGATACATTTTCCACAGAAAAACAGGGGGAAATGCCTTCTACCAATTCAAAGTGAAAAAATAAATAAGAGTGAATCAAAACAAAAATGTTTGGAATTGATTCTAAAGTATCTGAAGACATGAAAGTCATTAATATTTATGACATCAAATATTAGTTATATTTGATGTCTAACAAAGACTTGTCTGTTTCATTGGAAATAGCTTTCTTATTTTGTCATGAATACAGAGGCAGCCTTATTAATAAAACAAAATACCATAAAGGAAAACAAGCAGAGGCTGAAGGTTCTGCTAGTTTTTAAGAGTTTGTATTCTGCTATGTTATGTACTTATTTTTGATGGTTTTCCCCTTAAATTATGAGCTTGGGGAAAGAGAAGAAAATAACTTGAGTGTGAAGTTTAAACTGCTTATAAATAAGACAGATATGTCTGAAGCTGAATTTCCTTGTCTGAGGAAAAAAAGAGTGACTACACAACACACTTGAGGATCATAAATCAGTCACAATCCCTGGAGGCACCAAGTGGAGCCTTGCCCCAGCTGTGGATGCAGTGCTAGGTTTTGTAGCACGTGTGATCCCAGAGCCTGCTGGCCAAAATGGGTCTGCTCCCAGCTCCCTCATCTCTGGCTTTTGTGGTTCAGAGAAAGGACAATCAAAACAGAAATCCACTTCCCACAATTTAGGAAAAGTAGGTTAATGTTCCAAGTCATTCATGGACTCATGAGTGCCCCTAAGGTCTCACATGGAAAAAAGTATTGGAGTAGATGGAACCTGAGCACATTGCAGAATCATTTAGGTTGGAAAATACCTCTCAGATGGAGTCCAGTCTTAACAGACACAGCACAGAGCTGATGAGCTTTGGGTGGAATTCTCTTATCACAGAAAGCCTGTACAAAGATCAGCACCTGGAAGAAGTGAAATAAAAGGGGGAAACTTGCTCTGAATTCCTGCCTGTACCCTAGAAAGCTGAGTTAAAGGAGATTCAAGTAAAGACAGTATAAAAGCTCTGCACAGTTCAGTTCAGCACCTCAGACCTGCCCTCTCCTGCTGTGACCTCAGGAAAGGAGACTGAAAGCTCTCTGGCAGTACTGAGTTTGTTCCAGCCCCAACTCCCACTGCTCAGAGCCAGGGCCAGGCTCTGAGCCACAGCAACAGTGCCCTCCCCAGCCAGACTTGCTCTTACTGTGCCCTGGCTGCCACTTAGATTTATCTATGTATTTTATGTCTCCTCCCTGGGTAAGCAGAAAGGTTTTTTTTGGGTCGGTACCCTATGTAAATTAGAACACACGAATAAATTGGAAAGCTTATTTAATTATCTATGGACAAAGGAAGCATGACAGTTGCTTTGAATAGAAAAATAAATTTGTGAATGAATCAAATTCCAGTAAAAAAAGATGCTGCACCTGCAGTACACTTAGTCTGATGACTTCACCAAGTTTGCTGCCCATTAACCATATTATAATCTTTAAAATATAATTAATTGGTCAGTTGCATAATTCCAACAGCACAGTAGGAGCACAATGCATCTTGTTTCTGAGGTCAAATGCAGTGAGTTGGAATTTTGCCAGGACAGAGAATGTCATGGTGTAGATGAACACAGTCTGTGCTTTAAGGTTGAATTTGACTCTGAGTTTTGGAGATATGGGTTGGATGTGCAAGACTGAGGAAAAAGAGCCCACAAAATTCCTGTTTGTTGGTTACAGTAGGAGGAACATGAGAAGGTGAACCAGGACATAAGCCAGGTGTCACTTACAAGGTGGGACATGTCACCAGCAGACAATTAACCAGGCAAAACCTGGTCCCACTCCTTTTTTTGTGGCTGAATGGCTTCTGGGTACCACACTGATGGCTGTGCATCGTGAAAGCTCTTCTTGGGGTATCCATCATGACAGAAACACCGATGGAAAATCCTGCATTATTTCTCAATACAGTGAGTATACAGTGAAGAAATGGGGTCAGAAACTCGTGCTGCATAAATCTGGTATGGGGGAACCATGAAGAAATCAGAATGTCCTGCAAGCTCAATCACACACATCCTAGCAGAGCTGCAGTGCAGTAACTGTGTCAATCCTTTAATCCTGCAGTGGTTTCCATCTCTGTTGCTGAGGAAAGGTGATGCTGGAAGTGCTTTTAGAACACACAGAAGTGTTTAACTTTGTCAGTCAGAGCAGTGACTGAGATGTTGCTTCAGTGCTGCCAGCAGTGCCTTTCCATGCAACTGTAATGAACTTGTCAGGGAGTTTAACTGGCACAGGTTTTCCCCCCATCAAAATTGCACCCAAATGCAACTGAAAGTCAGACTTTCTTGAGCTCTTTATGAGGATCAGCATGTTTCAACTCCAGGTTTCTTTCCCCAGTGAAAACAATGAGAAATTTATTTATCCACTATTTGGGACTGAGCCCAAAGCCTCCTTTGCTTTGGCCTGTTCTGGGGTGCTGCAGTGAGCTGAAAGACCCCTTACTTGTGTTTCCATGAGCCTTTTGCAAGGCAGGACAGAAGGTGCTCACTGAAAATGCCCCTAATTCTAACCTAAATGGCCTGAGAAAGAAGCTGCAGTTTCACACCATGTTTCTGCTGCACACAGGAAATTTTAAGGTCAGGTACTGGCTGTATATTTTATGTGTGAGGATGTGTGTAAATGAATATCTCTGTGTTCATGTGCAGGGCTATTCCTAGAATTTGTTTTGTTTTTAAGATGTCCTAGAAATTTAACTGAACTCTCATATGGAATCAATTTAAAATAGAAGACCTGGCATGGCTTTACTTGTATATCTTTCTTATGCATTTGTCCAATCAAAATGATAATGTAGACAAACTGTGGACTGCAAAGCGTATTATCCAGCAATATCTCATTATTATGCAAAAAATCAGATATTCACAGCAACTGTCTCATCTATTTATTGTTTGGTTACTCATCTGGAAATTTTAATACTTTCTTCAGGGGCAGGGGCTGGCAATAAAAAAATAGATCTATATATCAAACCTTTAACTTCCAGCCATCATTGTGTGCCATAATACAGATGGAGTAGCTATCAGCTCTCTTTACCTTGTTGGTTTATTTACTTCAACTAAGAATAGAGATTTAAAGAGAATGCAGTAACAAAGTCCACTGCAAGCTAAATTTTCATTCTCCAGTGTGGAAAAAACCTTGATTAACAACAACAGCTACAAAAAGAGTAATGGATATGCACCTCTATGATTAATTAATTTAAGAAAGCTATAGACCCAACCTTAATAATCTTCAAACTTCCCTGTTTTACCCAAGTACATCAGTGGGGCTGCTGCAGCCCATCAGCAGGCCTTCACCTCTGTATGGGCAGGTCACATCTTGGCTGCAGCAGCATTATTCTGAAATTTTGCTCCTTAGTTTAATGAAACACTGAATGAATTGCTTGTCTCCCTCCAAGCACCTGGCTGAAATCTCCAACATTATCCTCAAAAGGGTGAGAGCCCCAAAAGAGGGAGTTCAATACACAAGGAACCACAACTGTTGGGAAGCTCTTCAGTCTGGTCACCACATTCAGGACCTGCAATTGCAGCAGTGAGAAAGTGGCTTTTGCAGCCTGAGCATTTGAGCTGCCATCATGTCACTACAGCTTCTTACACCACGTACTGATCATGTCACAGCAGGATTCTATCTCCTGCAAATTCATAAAGCTTGATTTTAAGGGCACAGCAGGTTTTTCTCCAGCCATATACAAGAAATGTATGATTCAGGAAGATCAGCCAGACTGAATTAGAGAGTTGGGTGGCAAACTGCTGCCACACACACTGGTTTTTAGCCCCATTGCCATAAAGTATCTTTTACCTGCAGCGGGGCAGTCTGAAAGAAAGCAATAAAACCCCATGAGCAGCTGCCCTAGGTACAAGCACACAGTTAAGATGATTGTCACTTCACATCCACAAACCAGGCTTTATTGTGCCAGCTGACTTGGAATTGTCATATATCTGCAGAAGAATGGAAATTTGAGGAGGAGACATGGAAGAGTTTAAAGGAATTGTATGAACACTAACCTATTCCAATGCAATTTAGACTTTTCCCAGTTATGTATTCGGAGCAAAAGAAAATCTAGTTTCTATTTACTGCTTTATTTTGCAAATTAATTAGTGTAGAACTTAGAACCTGAATAAAATAATAGTGAACATTATGTACTTACTCCCTGTACCTTCAAGAATTACTAATGAAATTATCCCCATGTTTTTGCAGATTCCCATTGAAATAAAATTCTGTGTTGCTACAGGCATTATAACACAGCAAATAATTCACAGGACCTTCACTTTACTTTTTAAAATGAGACTTGTTTAATATGTTGCTTTCTACTGCAAAAACTGCTGGCAGATTTGGCATGGTACAACCTAAACAAAGCATATGATGTAGGAGTATTCCAGGCTCTGTTCACATCACCCACTGCACCCACACTTCTGTCTGTCAAGCATGTATTTCCCTTAAATCTTCATTTCCTTTAGATTGCAGTAAAATACCAAAGGGTTTTTCATTTCCATAAACTATTTTTGGTTGCAGTGAGCAAACAATAATCACTGAAATGTAACATTTAATAGCCAGTCCCTCCAAGCTAATTCACAGCTCTCCTATTTGTCCCCGAAGCTCTTCAATAGAAATGATCAGTCAAGAAAAGATGCACTTTCCTTGGGGGGGGTTATTTAGTTTGGCAGCCAGGAGCTCTGGAAAACTTGTTCTGTGTCTTAAAAAAGAATCTAATGGCATTGCTTGAAATTGGTTGTGAAACAGCAAGTGATTGATGGGGTTATTACCATCTACTGCTTCTGTTTACCCCAAATTAATCTCAAGTAGAGCTCCTTGTAAATAATCTAGCTGTAGATATTCAGTATCCTGAGTGAAACCAGAGTGAAGTTCCCCTCTCTGGAAAGAAGGGAGGGGAGAAGGTGTTTTAAGATTTAGTTTTATTTCTCAGTACAGGCAAAGCAGAAACTCTTTAATACAACAACTGGTCTCATCTTTACATGAATCTTACTATATCAGTGCAAGTCAAAGAATAGCCCCACTAATTTATGGCCAGAAGAGGGTTAGAAATTTAAAAGTTTAGAGAAGAAGAATGTAAAATCATCTCTCTCATCCAGAGGATATGCCCAAATTCACGTTCAGCGTGTGGGATGATCCACACGCTTTAGGATATGTTTTAGGATATGTTACAACACTGTTTTAGGATATGTTACAACAGGCAGATGTGAGTAGCATTTCTTTGCTTTCAACTCACATAAACTCCAGTAATTAATTTAATTTTACTATGTTGAAATAGAGAATAGATTCCCCCAGTACTATTTCCCCATACAAACTGCTGAAGATATGCAATAATGGCAGAAGTCAATCTTTTATTATCTCTAAATAACTTTGTGCGTAACAATGCCTTTTTATTTCTGCTTATAGATCCTAATATTTGGATTTTCTTAGTACCCATTTTGTCACCTTCCAGTAGAACCTTTTAGCTGATTCCCCATGACAATGAGGGAAAGTAAACAGCTGGGTTGCTACTTCCTCAATTCTGCTAATCCTGCTATTTTGTTTAAAAAGCTGCAGGAGTGGTGAGCAAGTTCTGTGATGATGAGATGTGCAAGTGGAAGATACACAGCTGTTGAATTCAGCCCTCGGAGCAATGCTGCCTTCAAATACCTTTGATACACATGCTGTGCATGGTTCTTGGTTGCTGGTGCTGAGAACCTTCTGTTAGTGTGGCACAGTGCCCAGCCAGAAGCAGCGAAACCATTTCACTCACCCCTGCCTGCCAGACAGGGGCATTCACAGGAGCTGGGCTGAGGCCTCTGCTTTCAGTCCCTGTGCCTACACCAATAAATTCCCATTGGTTCTATAAACTGCTTTATTTATCCCAGGTGTTAAAGCTTCCATGCTAAAATAAGAATCTCTGACCCACGGAGAAAGGCAGGCAGAGGGTTTGTAGGCACGGGTGGCTGCCAAGAAGACAGGCTGTGAGAAGGCAGGCACTTGGGAGCCCGACTGAAACCAGATGGCTTGTCAAAACATATCCTATATAAGAGCACAGCCTGCAGGCACCGAGAGGAAGACAAGCCCATGGCAAACAATGGCATCAAGGAATGACTGAAATCACACAGGAATCACTGCAAGGAGGAGCAAAGCCTAAACTGCACATTCACCCAAGGAAGTGCAGATGAGACTAAATCTGTTCCAAAGTGCATATTAAAATTCATTCCCCAAACAGGAGATAGAGAGAGATGCAATGTTTGCATGCCAGCAAGTTTTCAACTTTCTGAAATCTGGCTCTTTCTACATGGAATAAACCAGTCAGACACTATGAGCACAAGCCTTTTAACTCATTTTCACTGTAACTGAAGACTTCGCTTTCTATTATCAAATGTGAAATTCAGGTGTTGCCACAGAAAACCTCAGAAAGAAACTAAGAATGGAGTCAAGCACCAAATATTTAAACAAATCTTGAAAGTTAGATTGATGCCACATATGCAATACATTGTTCATTTATCTTCATATCACACCTTAGATTAAATAGTGTGCCAAACTGTAAAATAGTTCAGATACACTGAATACAGAGGAGCATAGTTATTCCTGTAGCCATGGAATTAGAGTGGTTTGGGTTGGAAGGGCCTTTCACCAAGTCTTTTCCTGTATCCCTGAAAGTGGTTTCTGTGGTAGGAGATAACCACACTAACAGATAAACGGGGCATGTATCCCTTTCAAACAAAACAACAATGATGAAACAACATCGAAGGAACAATGAGGGTGGTACCAAAAGACCAGCATCAGAGGCATTGAACTATCTAAAAATAGTGAATTTAAAACACAAAATTCCCATTCACTTGTGTGGATGAGCACCTTGGCCAGTGCACAAGCAGAGAACAACCAAACAGGGAGCTGTGAAGGAATGGGCAGGATACCATGTGAGACCCCGGGGAAAGAGGACACAAATGTGCCAGCAAGACCTGCAGGGCCACACCTTGCTGTTACCTGGGCTGTGAAGGAAGGTGACCTGGATGGAGGGGAGAGATGTCAGGATGGGCAAGATTTGCTATTTTCCTTCTCAAATACACTCTCCTCAGCCAAAATGCTTCTTTTTAACCCAGCAGTTTCAGCACATCCAATGAACACTTTCTTTCTTTGGATTCTGGGAAGCCACAGAGGCCTCAAAACTGCCAAGAACAGATAAACAAGAACAAAACAGTAAACTCCTGCAAAAGGCAGAAGGGAAAATGCACATACATGCTTTGCTTTTAGGAATCAGAATCAAATGAATCATTTAGTCTCTATTCCTGCTAGTGAGCTACTGGTGCTTTACTTTGGACAAATCCTTTGTAGGGAACAGTGTAACTGAATTATTGTGCCCTGATGATTTTTGAGAAGCCAAAGCCACTTAGAAAGAACATACCAGGGACTCAGATAATTCTGCTGGTTTACCACTAATGTAAAATGCCAAATGACTGAGAAGTCCTGGGAAATGATTTACTTGTGTTTGCTTAGGAAATTAACAATACTACACAACTCTTTAGTTTCATTTCTTCAAGAATGCCTATCCTTTCCCTGCATGTTGGCCCTTGCCTTCCTGACACAATCATAGCTTTTCATTGAAGAATCTTATTTCTTAGCACTGCAACAGAACATGAACATTTTTAAAATTTCCCAGTGATAGCGAGGGTAGGTTGCTCTTTGTATTTACTACTTAAGTGAATTAAACCAACTCAAATGTGTGATCTCTCCAGACAAAGATGAAGGTTACATAGTTTAAGGATGAAATATAGACCATCCTCTACAAAACCACTGTGTTGCAGTTTAATTAAAAGAATTCATTAAAGTCATGCCCCATCCAAGGTAATTAGTATGCATAATTTATGCTTTGCCTAATACACAAGGGCAGTAGTCTGAATAATAAACTCAAGTTAACCTTAAGTGGAAGAGATTGAATGGTCAGATGTTTATTTAGCTCAGGTTTGCTCAAGAGCTAAGGTTAAAGAGGTGAAATTTTGTTATAGTTAATTAATTTCTTAAATTTTCTTCATAAAATGCTGCCTACCCAGTAGGATGAAAGGTTTTTTCCTTTTCTTAAGGAAGGAATCAAGTAAATGTCTCAGGTCCCCTTCAGCTACCAGGACACTGAGTGTGTGATCACATATGTACAGTTTGCAAGGATATGACTTAAAGGACCTGAAAATTGTGACCTGAAAATTTTCATGAAGGAGCAAATGTAGCAAAAGTTTCCAAACCAGCAACCCTGAAAGCATAAATTCACAATCCAAAGTCAGTAGCTTTCAGGCACCCTGACCTACCACCTTTCCTCTACCTACTTATCCAAGCTCCTGACTCTCTCAGTGGTACAGCCCCACTGCAAACCAAATCAGCAAAATGATGTGACCAAACTCCCACACCAGCACCATTCACCCTGATCTCTTCTCAGCAGGATTCAGTGCAGTGAATCATCACTGAGGTGCCCACAAGAGGATCCTCAGTGCCTTGAGCTGCTCCTGCTGAACACCAACCTTGCAACAAAGCACTGAGCACTGAGCAGCTGAAGTGTCTCTTCTGCACAGCAAAGGGAATCTGCCCCTCTACTTGCAAATTACTGCACTGGAGCTAAATTGCTGTTCATGACATCCCTGCTAAGCCCCAGGGCCCTGCAGCTCAAGCCCTGAGCTCCAGTGAGCTCCTGTCACAGAGTTCTGCTCTGTAAGAGCAAACACAGAGGTGTCAGGCAGATCTGTGGTAACAGGATCCCAGCTGGGGGAAGAGATGTGGGGATAGCAAGATCAGATGCCAGATTCATCACTCCAGCAGAGGAATTATAAAGTTCAGTGCTGGAAAAGAAGACCCCAAATTCTTCTGGAAAGAGCAAGGAAACAAGCTTGGCCAAAGACCTTTTCAGCTACAGATCCTCTTTCAGACAACAGCCCATAAAACTTACTCAGGACAAGCTGTCTGCTGTATGGCTTAAGGTGGGTTGGGGAACCATAGGAAACACCTTCACACGTGCACTGACTCCCAGCAAAAATCCAGCTTGAAGGCATGGGGTGAGGCCGTGTTGAGGGTTGGTGGAGTGGGAAGATCTTGTGGGGTGACAGGAGGTAGAAGTAAAGCTGCAGGGCTCTGCAAGATTTGAAATCAAAAGGTCTGAAAAATGCTCTGTGTGCTACTTTTCCTTCCCTGGCTGTGATCTATTTGCCACTGGAAAACACTAGAAATGTTCATCCTTGTCAAAGGCCAGTTGAATCAATGTGCTGAAATACAAAGCAGAAAGTTCCCTTGATCAGAAGCTGTTGCACAGGTAGGTTATTTCCCCCAATTGCCTTTGTCTTGTCAACATTTGACTTGCTTGCTCTCTCATTTCCCCTTAGTCTCCACCCACACTAAGAAGTCTTCATATTTCCAGCATTCAAACAAAATCTGTGCTGGGTTTGGTCATGTCTTCTGTTTTCTGAGTGGGGGAAGTCCTTGAAGTACGAGGGGTTTGGATTAGGCCTAATACTGAATGGGTGTTTGCTTTGCTTTGAATTTCTGTTTGATTTTTGCTGCCTGTAGCAGAACAACACAAACTCTACAGGCATTAGTGTGAGGTAGCACAGGAGCTCTGCCAGCAGAATGAATCCAGGTCTTTGTGCACTGTCCTGTCCTTGTGCCACCTCCTTTCCTAGACAGACAAGTGGGACACTTGGTAGCTCTCAAGTATAGTAGATCTTGCAGTAACCTCCAAATGTTTTTTTTTTTGAGCTGCATTCTTGAGTGATTCTGAAGTATTGTCTGCTGCAGGATTTTCACTTCAAAACACAGGTAAGATACTAAATCAAATGCTTATTTTGGAATTTGCATCATCCAATGATCCTTATTTGCTCCCTCTCTTATTTATTTGTTTCAATAGCCATATGCAAACTTCCTATAGAGGATTAGCTCTTATTTAGGGATCCCACTCCATGGCTTTAAATAACAATCCAAGTGTTGTTGGCTTAAACATCTCCCACTCCCACACTCCCAGTAGGAAGAGGAATTAATAAGAGTTGTCCTGTACAATAGGATGGGAGGCCAGGTCTCAATCTTACTGAAAGTGCTGGCAAAAGACAGCTTATATTTTGCTCTTAAGAAAATTGAATCTATGTTGATTGAAATGAACCCTTAGAGCCAACAGAAATCTACTTTATTTTGGATCAGAATACTCTGTTCATCTGGGAATCCTTTTGCTTCTGCCAGTATCTCTCAGCTAAGGCTTGGTCCCATAATCACTAAAAAAAACAGACTGCAGAAATTTGTGTATATAAAGGTTTTTTTCAAGTCTTCTGGAATATGTGGTAATATAGAAATGCCAACTAGAGAATTACTGTAAATTAATGTATCATTTGTGCTACACATTTCTGACCTTTTATTCTCTTTTCTGTCAACATTCAGATAAGTCAGACTAACTAAATTTTAATGAGGGCAAAATGGTGGAATAGTTCTCAGTCACAAAAGTACATGCTTGTATAAATTCAATTTTTGTCACACAAAAAAGAAACCAAAACACAGAACAGCCCAACATCTAAAACCAATAAACATCATCTTACAAAACTCACATTCCTAAGACTAAGCAGTTAGCAAGAGATATAAATGTATTTTCTAATAATTATCCCGCTTTTTCCAAAATGTGAAAATTCTCAAGTGTACTTCCTTGGAAGTAGAGTTGTGAAAATTTGTCTTGGGATAAAAGAAAAGAGGTCAGTGAGCAAGCCAATTTTATATAGAAGAGTCTGGTTTGCTGCTGTTAAACTGAAGTCTTGCTCAATCCATCAAATTATGCAAAGAGATCACAGCATCACAGAGAGAAATTAATTTCACTAGAGCTGAGGTTCAAACTGCAGATGTTTCAATTTCATAACCTACGATTAAAACTAAAGCCAAATTTAAATAAACTTTCTTGTATTTCCATATAATAAAAGAAGCCCATTTGAATCGGATATGACTCAGCAATCCCCAAACTCAGAGTATGATCCAAAGCCAAGTGTTCAGACATTCAGATTCTGGGGGAAGTTTCAGTCAGGAAAATCATCAACTACAGAACAAATGCAGAGGAAGAGGTTTTCTATAATTCATCAGCATGGATATAATTATACTATTGAACCTTGTTTTGAACTGCAAGACATACAACCATGGCAGAGTTTATTAATTTTATTATTCAAGGGTTTTTATTGTTTTTAGCTTTGCAGCCAGATTTACTCCTGAAAAATCACAATAATTCCATTAACTTAGTTGTTTTCAACTTATTTTGGGTGGAAGCTTGTTTTTCTGAGGTGCCTTACACCCTTAAAAGAGCAAAAGGCTCTTTTAAAGAACTGGCCACCCCCTCCTCCTCCCCACAGCTCTGCCATGCAGCTCAGTGCCATTACTTTTAATAATGTGGCACATGTCCAAAGCTTTATCAGCATCAATTCACTGGGCACCTCAGCGAGTCAAAAGGTGCTCAGTGCATGAAGCCATTTACTTCTCTCTCTTGGACTCTATTTTTAAGTTTAATTAGGAAAGGATGTACAAATAGAAGCAGCTATGAATATAGAACTTATCCAACAGATTCCTTCAAGGCAGAGATTTAAAAGCAGACATAGCTTCATTAAACTTACAAAATTACACTTCATCCTCGGGTTTTTTAGAATTCAAGTGCACTTACTGAGGTGCCTATCAGCAAGTCAGTAAACAGAGTACGTGGATATGATGCTCAGAGTGAAACTCCTGTAATGCTCCCTTAGTATCTGGAGCAAAGCTATTTACAAATCCTGGCTGGAGTGAGTGTGCAAGGCACATCAATCTTCATCCATTTCAATTACCAACAAAGGTAATATCACAGCCAGCACACATTTAACATTAGATGGCACATATCTGGGCAGACCTGAGAAGCTGCAGAATAAATATTGATATATTAAAACAGAGTCTATTACTCACCTTCTGAATAAACCACTGATTTTAATTTACCTACAATTTTGCAATAGCATCTTTCCGAGGAGGAAATTAGATTTTTACATATCATAGCAAATCACAAAGCCAAAATGTCAATTTCATATATCAAGCAATTACTTGTACTGTTTATTTTTGGGGAAAAATTTAACATATATTTACTTAGAAAGCCACATGGGTCTCTCCAAAATAAATAGGGGCTATAATTCTTGCCAAAAAAAATCCACAGTTCCAGAGACTACTCATCAATTTCTCAGAGCATTAATGAGGAAAGGCGCTGAGACAGTCATTCATACTGTCTTTATGATAAGACTAACCTACAGGGCAAATCAAGATTAAGGACAAAGGGAAGACAAATGGAGAGAATCCAGAACGAGGGTTTTTTTAATGCCTTGCTTGAAGATTTTGTTTGCCATCTTAAATGTAAGTACTGCACTCTAAGTACACATAAAAATGAAAGATATTCCCCCAACAGGAAACTACATAAAAGGAGAGATGGAGTTATTTTTGCCTAAAAATTTCTTTGGCTAGAGATGGGGGGAGGGGGAGGAGGCCACCTTACTCATTCCTTAGAAAGCACCTGTGAAATTGCTAAAAATTACCTTTATAAGAAGAATTAAGTTCTGGTTAAGAAACACAAGGTCAGAAGTCACAGTGACCTGGCTCTCCAAGGACATATTTGCCACTATCAAAAGCATGTGAACTTGCTCAAACCTCAGGAAACTCCTTCCAGAAATGTTTGCACTCTACACCAGAACTACACCAGAACTACATTTCCCTCTGCATATTTGGGGGGTTTTGGCTTCATGCTACTTGGAAAGGAACCAGCCTGTTTTAATGCACAAGAAGCTCTGGAGGAGCCTTACACACTTAAGAAAAAAGGGTTAGAAAGGATGCAGTAAGTTCAGCCCCGGGCATTTGAGAATACAAATCCTTGCACAAATCACCCTCAAGGTGGACATGGTTAATAAAATATGCAAGCCCACCAACATAAAGGATAATGCCAAACATAGCCCTCTGTCACACACTCACATTTCCTCTTCTACAGCCTCTGTGCAATTCATGCTGAAATCAGACACTCTTTTCTAAAACCTTGTGACATTTCAATTTTCATAACAGTTGCTCTGTACACCCTTGCCAGGCTGAGACAGTCTCTGTTTCTGGAAGGAGGGAGATGTACCAGCATCAGGAAATGACCAGCTTGCTGGACTTGGGCTATAGACACTGGAGATGGTTCTGCCAGGGCTAACCTTGGCACCCAAAGTTTTAGGGGATCAGTCCAGATGCACTTGGGCTGGCTCTCTGTGACTCAGCTAAAGCCCAAAAATAGAGCTGCAGTGTGGATTTGGCTGAGCCAAGGAGCCTGCCAAGGGCATTTATCACTTCCCATCGCTGAAAAGCTGCCCTGAGCAGCTCACAACTCAGCAAACATGACCTGCAAACAAGGCCTGGCTGCTGCTCCTGACAGGACAGGCACAGCCACATGGAGCTTTCTGCAGCAATAGCAAGGATTTTTCATTTCATTCATGGCACAGTGAGGAAAATTAATCCACAAACAGCAAAAGTTTATGTCTAAAAAGGAGACAGAGGAGTCCTGTAACTTTTTTTGAAAAAAGAGAGAGGCCATGGGGCATTTCCCCTGGGGATCTCTCAAATCTTTGGAAGATGCAGCCTCCTTTTTATCCCAATTTCCTGACTGCATGTCCCTCTCTTTCCCCATTGGCTGAGGTATTTGAGAGGCTCAGACTTCCTGGAACACCCAATACCTAAGATCCCCCTCTAATGTATAATCCCCACACTTGTCCTTCCCTTGTGTCACTCAGTGGAATTCCGTATGGAATTTTATGGTTATTCTCATTGTTTCTTTCATCTTCCAATATTCAATTTTATTTATCAGCAGACCTTTGGTTTGTTTGTAAATGCAAATTTCCCTCATTCCATTCATCAATCAGTGGAATCCTCCCCATTGTTTCTTTTATCTCTGTGTTAGTTTTATCTATGGGCAAAGACCCACAGTTTGTTTGTAAAGACAAGTTCCTCATTCCTTCCAGCACAAGCTCACACAACAAAACAGTGCACCCAGCATTCCATGAAGGGAGGTGATTATATTCTCACCCAAATTCTAAAGAAATTGAGGCAAATAGATGACATTCAAGTGACATAAGCTTTCATGAATGAGATGGGCAAATAGTACCACTGTGTGTTTTATTCTCAGATGTGTTTTTATTATTTTCTCCACCTTCTTTTTCACTGCTTACTGCTGCTTTTTCCTCCTCTCACAGACACCACCTCAGTTACTCTCACATTTGCTACTGCCACTTCAGTGGAAATAACAAGACAGAATTTATCACTAAGCCCCTCTAAATGTGCTACTAAGCCCTTCAAGTCCTAATTGATTTAGGAGGCTGACCCAGCTGATAATGTTCTCTAATCCAGACACTATATGTTTGACCTGATGGAATGAAGAAACCTTTGGAGAGATTTGAAATGCTTTAATTAACTCTCAGGCTTCATTTGCTCTAACCCTGCTCTTGGTGTCTGTGCCTGCATCCCTCTGGCCCTGGGCTTCCTCACAAGGGACACGGTGACACCCAGAGCCATCCCCTGCAGCTCCTCCCCAGCGAGTGTTCCTGCTGAGCTCTCTGCTTGTGCCTGCACAGCAACATCACTTTCATTACACAGCACATTATTTAACCCTCTTTCCCTCCCTTTACCTTACCCAAGCAGGCAGAAAAGCTGCCAGCTACGGTTTGGTTTTCTCGAGGAATTTTAAAGTTCAATCTACAGCTCTCTCATCATTATTTTGGTTGCAATTTGGTAAGACACCAGTCAGTATCAGGAGCTACACAGCCAAGTGCCAGCTGATCAGGCTCCTTCTCTGTGAGATGCTCATGCAGCTCCACTGCCAGCTTCTCATTATATAAAAATATCCAAACCAAAAAATTCTCCCTCCAGCTCTCTCCTTCTGGACTAAGCAGATGGCTGAAAACAAACAAACAAATAAATAAAACACTGAGAAAGAAAAACAAAACCAAATCAAAATAAATCCTGACTATTTTTTTGCTTAGTAGCCAGTTGATAAAATCTCCTGCAAGGCCAAGGTCAAGCGGGCAGGTCCAGGTCCAGACCACATTTGACACCTGCCAGCCCTGAATGGGCAGGAAAAGAGCAGCTTTCAGCAATGAATCCCAGCTCCAACCCTGCCTGCTGGCATGGAGAGCATGTAGGGAACAGGAGAGGGTCTCCTCCATATCTTGTTTCTTTATTTGGGAAAAGGAAGAGCCAAAGACAAGCCAGAGGGCTCTTGCAGAGCATAGTGGAGACCACAGGGAGCCCAAAAAACCTCATTAATGCCTCCTAGGAGAAAGACAAATGCTGACACATTGTCTTGCAGACTACCAACAACATTAACCTGTGGGGTTTTTTTCTTACATTAAATGCATACAAGGACATTGGGAAATTGTAGGTTGTCAAAAAAAAAAAAAAACAAAAACCCATACAACATGCCTGGAGTCTGAAATACAATGACAGAAAGCTGGTAAAGAATACAAGAATTTATCAGCCAGACCCATTGCACCATCCACATCCAATTTGTTTTCTTTTCCTACCAAATGACTATTTTCCTCTAACTGCTAATAGTAAATCTTGACAGGTTCTTGAAACTTGTAGCAGGATGTTCTGCCTAGAGTGGGGTAAGAGAACTTGAACAAGACCTGTTTAGCACAGCTCTCAGTGATGAATGGAGCAGGGGGGAGTTGTGCTGCTTCTGGTGTTGAAGAATGCAGAAACCAGGCTGCTCAATCCCAAAGACAAACATTCTGAGGAAAAACAAAACTGCAGATAAAAGGAACCAGCAAGTGATACTGCTGACACTTATCTGAAGAGGGTGAGCTGTCACAGCCAGCCTGGCAGGAGATCACTTCATCCTCCCAAAGCCCAGTCCCACTTTCTAATGGCAGAGTCTTCTAACACAGCCCTTCTTGGAGAGTGTGTGGACAGTCCCTCCTTGTGTGGGGATCCCTCCCAAGGTTAATCTTCGAGGATGAGTGAAGAATTGCCCTGGGGTGTTTGTGTGGGTGAGAGCATCAGTCTCTACTTGATAACTGGTTTTCATAGCTTTAATAGAATTGTTTCAATGTTGCTTCAGCAGGCTGCCAGTCTCAAATGTTCACATGCCCCTGAAACAGTAATCTGATACTGGCAGGGTTTGCTCAGCTCTCCATCCTTCTGAGGGAAATAAATTTGCTTCTGCACAATTTACTGATTTAAAAAAAAACACAAAAAACAAAAAACCCACTAAGTTCCTTTTGATGCTGAATGAACTTTGAAGATCTGGCACATCCCAGACACAAGGACTTGTCTGAGTCTTAGCTGAAATCTCTTCCCTTTGTGCTGCTGCAGTACAGCCCATGCCAGCAAGGCCCTGTGTTCCAGCCCCATTAAAGGGCTGTGCATGCCCAGCCTGGAACCCTTCCAAAGGACACAGATCTGTCTGTGCTCCTGTCCTCACACACTTCAGTCAGGCACTCCTGTCAGACCCAGGGATGCCAGAGCTGGATCCCAGCCACAGTGAGCTCTGGACCACAATGAATTAAAACAGAGGAATGTCACATGGCTCATGACTACTTATTACTCTCATCAGCACTTGATAACGATCCAGATTTTTCAGAGCTCCCAAACACACACAACACTGGGACAGCAGCAGGCAGGTGTTTTTATGTTTGAGTTTGCTCTGTTCAACAGTCAGGTGTCACCAAGCCCCACAGCAACTCCTTGGCATCTTCTCAGCGATTCCACTCTGGGAATGTTTCTGCCATGTGCCATTGGAGAGTGCCTCTAGAACTATTTGTGAATAACTATTCAAAGCCAGTCTTTTGGCTTTGGTGACTTTTGGGTGCCTTTCAAGAAAAACAAAAGACTTTCTTCAAAGCAAAATAAATCTGCTCTTTCACCACAATTAACTGTACTTTGCATGGAACCGAAACAAAACTCCATAACGGAGGCAGAAAAATCCATAGTGTTCATACTTGCAAGCTTTCACTGTATTTGTAGTGAAAAGCCAGATTTCTGAGGCTGACCTGGTGGTGATTATCCCAAGAAGCCTCTGGACTGCACTTCACACTAACCAAAGTGGGAAGCAGCTCTCTTCAGAGAGAGTAATTGGTAAAGTTTGCCATTCCGTGGCACAGCAGCCAGCCAGGGCTGTCCCCAAGGCAGCCACTCTGGCCATGCAAGAGCCACCAGAAGCCAGGCTTTTGGCTGGGGCAGAGGGCAGGGCCAGGGGAGGCAGCAGTCCCTGGGGAGCAGCCCTTCCCTGGCCATCTCCAGAGCTCCTCAGTCTGAGCCAGCTGCACATCTCTGCCTTCCCTGGCCATCTCTCCTCAGTCTGAGCCAGCTGCACATCTCTGCCTTCCCTGGCCAT